>PVJL010006534.1:57432-90768 GCA_004026885.1 Lyroderma lyra
ACCTGTGAGAATGGCTGTTATCAACAAGACAAGGAATAACAAGTGCTGGAGAGGATGTGGAGAGAAAGGAACTCTGGTACACTGCTGGTGGGAGTGCAAACTGGTACAACCACTGTGGAAGGCAGTGTGGAGGTTCCTCAGAAAATTGGGAATGGAGCTACCATTTGACCCAGCAATCCCCCTTCTGGGGATCTACCCACAAATTTGAAAACCTTTGTCCACAAAGACTTATGTACCCCAATGTTCATAGCGTTGTTCACAGTGGCCAAAACATGGAAACAACCAAAGTGCCCTGCGACAGATGACTGGATAAAGGAGCTGTGGTACGTATACACAATGGAATATTACTCAGCTGTAAGAAAAGATGAAATATTGCCATTTGTGACAAATGGACCTTAAGATCATTGTGCTAAGTGAAATAAGCCAGACAGAAAAAACCAAGAACCATATGACTTCACTCTTATATGGAATATAAAATTGAAAGCAACAAAGAAACAAAAACTCATGAAGACAGTCAATAGTTTAGTGGTTATCTGAGGCGAAGTGGGAAGGGGGGCTATCAGAGGAAGGAGGGGACATCAAAAATATAGTGATGGAAAGAGAATGGACTCTGGGTGGTGAACACATAATGGAGCACATAGATGATGCACTGTAGAATTATACACCTGGAACCTATGTAATTTTTGCTGACCAATGTCACCCCAATAAATTTAACAATAAAAAATGAAGTTTGACCTAAACTTCATACTGAATACAAAAATTAATTCAAAAATAGATTATGCATTTAAATGCAAAATGTAAAACTGACACTTTTAGAAGATAATGTAGGAAAAAGCCTTTAAGACCTAAGACCAGGCAGAGAGTTCTTAGATGTGACACCCAGTACAAACCATAGGAGAAAAATGTAATGTTTGATCTCATCCAAATTTTTGCATCTATCTCCTTTTAAGGAACTATCCTTTCTTCCTTTCAGTCTAGATTTGGGAGCTGCCATTTTCTTAAATAATCCTATCTCTATAGCTACAAAAGCTGGGATATCTGACCCAAGTTGGGCCATTTGAAATACCTAGTCTCCTGGTCTTGGGAATTGGTGAGAGCATAAACACACGATGTAAGCCAGGCCAATCAGAATACCCCTGGAATTTCTGTCTGTGGCCTGGGGAAATGAGCCCCCTTTCTTCTCTAACCATGGGATGTAAGGATAAGAGGCCAAGAAGGGTCAGTGGCCACATTAGACAACAAGCATACAATGGAAAAGCACACCAAGGAAACCATGCCAAGGAAAACAGAGTGGTTTTCCATGTTCATACATCAAGGTGTCAGCCTTGGCTGACCCCACCTCTTCCCTAGGCATAAAGGGAGGAATATCCCAGCACACTTCTAACCCATGCACAGTACACTGTTTGGGAAGCTCTGCCTTAGCCAACAAGTCCCCATATGCTATTTGGGTTGGGTTGCTATCACTTGCAATGAGAGGAATTCTGACTACTTTAGAGCAAAACTAGTTGGTGAACCCAGGACTATTTCATTTGAAAGGCTATGTTTTTGTTTTTGTTTTTTTACTGCCATGTGACATACTGCCTCCAGCATGGTTGCCCTTATCTTGTTGAAATTATACTTCCTAGAGACACTTTCCTTATCTTAGAAACCCTCCCTTTTGGGGGACTCATCATCTGTATGTCTATCATGGTTTCCACTAGTTTTTGAACTACAGTGAATACTCCTGTTAGTAAAGAATATTGAGATTCAACAAATTACTGTTGATTGTCTACACTATGCCAGTGAGTATGATTTATCATGTTTTTTCATATAACACTCAACTACTCTGTGATGTCATAACATCTGTGTTTCACCAATGAGAAAACTGAGTCTCCATGAAAGTAAGGAATTTGTCCAAGGCCAAAGGTAATTTTCATCCCAGTGATACTCCTGTGTTCTCTGTGAACATTGCCTTTCATGAACTCCAAGAACTTATGAACTTTATGGTGTCTTTCCTTTATTTAATTAAAAAAAAATCTTATTAGAACTCTCATAATACTGGTGGGAATGCAAAAGGGTTCAACCATTATGGAAAAGAGTTTGCTGATTGTTGAAAAAATTAAACATGAAATTACCATATGACCCAAAAGTACTACTTCTAGGTATGTACCCAAAAGAATTAAAAGCAGGTACTCAGATACAAGTATTATACATGCATGTTCATAGCAGCATTGTTCACAACTAAAAGGTCAGAACATCCCCAATGTCCATCAGTGGATGAATAGATAAACCAATGTGGTTTATCAGCCATGAAAAGGAATGAAGTATTGACACATGGATGAACCTCAAGAAGCCAGACACAAAAATTCCCATGTTATATGATTCCATTTATCTAAAATATCTAGAATAGGTAAGTAAGTCCATAGGGACAGAATGCAGGTTGATGGCTGCCGGGAGTTGAGGGGGAGAGTAGAAATAGAAAGTTCTTAATGGGTAGAGCTTTATTTTTGGAGCGATGGAAATATTTTGAAACCAGATATTAATAGAAGTGTGGTTGCACAACATTGTGAATGTACTAAATGCCATGAAAATTTTCACTTTAAAAATCTTTAATTTTATATTATGTGAACTTCACCTGAATAAAATGTTTGAAATTTTATTGCACTGAAGTGCGTAAAGTCCTCATTGTCTACTATGATGGTTAATTTTATATATCAACTTGACTGGGCTGAGGGACACAGCTGGTGAGATAGTACTTCTGGGTGTGTCTGTGATGGTGTCTCTGAAAGAGATTAGCATTTGACTCCAGAGACTGAGTGAAGAAGATTGCTCTCACTAATGCGAGTAGATGGCATCACCCAATTCGTCGAGAGCCTGAATGGAACAAAAAGGCAGAGGATGGGCAAATTGGCTCTGTGCTTGAGTTGGGACATCCACCTTCTCCTGCTCTTAGTCATTGGTGCTCCTGGGTCTCAGGCCTTTGGACTTGGACTGAATTACACCACCAGCTTTCCATGAGCCAATTCAGTCTCTTTCTCTGTCATGTGTATATACATCTTATAGTCAATTATATATACGAGTATATAATGGTGTGTGTGTGTGTGTGTGTGTGTGTGTGTGTGTGTGTGTTTATATGATTTATTCTGTTTTTTCTAGAGGACTCAGACTAATACATGCTTCTTTCTTTCTTTCTTTCTTTCTTTCTTTCTTTCTTTCTTTCTTTCTTTCTTTCTTTTTTTTTCTTTCTATGCAGCCTTTCTTTTCGTGTCCTTCCCAGAGAAACTCATGTTAACACTGTGTTTTTCTACAAATACCTAGGCACTTATACATATATATATACATAGACACGAACAAGAGTTTTTAGTTATCTTCTAAAATAAGATACTATACACACCTTCTACATCTTGCTTTTTTTTCCCGCCAATAAGTCCTACTGAAATACATCCAAGTACTGGTGTAACTCTAATTTAATTTTTTTTAATGGCTGTGTATTACCCTTGCAGCAAAAACTGAAAGAAGACACTCATTCAATCTACAATATTTGCTGTGTGTTATTATTCTGTAATATTCTCTCCTCTCAGTTCACTAAAAGTCCTCTAATTCTGACCTTTATCTACAAAGAAGGCATTGAAAACCCAAGATCAATGAGTCATGTACACAATTGTTTTTCCAATTGTGCTGATGGACATAACCATACTGTCTCACCCAGGCCCTCTTGGGACCAGTGGCATGCATTTTTGCGGGGATGGGGATGAGGGGTAGTTCCCTGGCTGGGAATTGAGCCCGGGCCGCAGCCTTGAGCACGCCAAAGCCTAGCCAGTACACCACCAGGAAACCCCCTGGCATGCATTTTTAGGAGGGTCAAAGCCAAACTGCAGTGTTAGGAACAAAGTTAACTTACCCACATAGAGACCCAACCCAAGGCCTAGGCCTCATTACTGCCATGCTTGAGCCATGGAGACAGCCAATGACTGAAGATAAATAGCAGACACTCTCTTCTTATGGGTCCTTAATGACCAAAACAATCTTTTGAAGCAAATAAAATAAGTTCAAGTTGTTTTTCTGCATTGAATTGGAATACTTTTTCTCAGCTTCCTCTAAACAATAAGAAGTAATAATAAGAGTTTCAGAGATTAGTCACACAGGTGGTGGTATAAAGGAAGAAATAATCCCTTATTTTGTTCACTCAACTTGGCAACAGCTGAAGCAGTTTTCAATTGTTGTTTGCAGACAAGGGAGAAGGCGGGGAACACTTTCTTCTTAAATTTATGGAACACATCCAGCCCAGCAGATTGCCAAGGCAATGTTCTTCTTCCCAGGAAGGTGCCTGCCATTGTTACTGCTCTGAGGAATGAGTGCTTGGTCTTCACTAATGAGGACTGAACCTTGTGCTGGGTGAGTCTGTAATCCTTGAGGGTAAGATAAAAATGAGAGAGCGTAAGATAAAAATGCTGAGGCTTGCAAAATTACACTGGCCTCAGATGTTTCCAGATGCCTCTCACAGTAGACAAAATACTTGATTTTGCTGTTTATCAAAGGAAAGGAATGAACTACAGGGGAAATTCCAGATTTTGTGGTGCTTGAAAGTTATACAATTCATCGAGGGCTCTTTAAAAAAGAAAAAAAATGCAACAAAATGGATGGACCTGGAGATCATCATGTTTAGTGACATAAGCCAGACAGAAAAAACAAAGAACTGTATGACTTCACTCATATGCGGAATATAAAACTGAAAGCAAAGAAAAAAGAAATGAACAAACAAATAACCCATGGACACAATCAATAGTTTAATGTTTATTTGAGGACGAGTGGGTCAGGGAGGGGAGAAAGGGGAGGGGGTGGGAGAGGAGGGGGGAAGCTAAATATAAGGTGATGGAAAGAGAAGTCACATTAGGTGGTGAACTTATTATACAAGTTGACAATGCACTGTAGAATTGTGTGCCTGACACCTATGTAATCCTTGCTAACAGATGTCACCCTAATAAGTCTAACAATAAAAATGGATTAAAAAAAAAAACCTAACAGAGCCCCCACAAAAAAACAAAATAAATAAACAAAGAAAAGAAAAGAAAAAAATACAAAAACATGCTGCTTTTGCAAATTTTACAAAAATTGATGACCAAGGAAACACATCACTAGGGGCTTCGAGAAGTTTATGCTAATAAGGAAACCTGAAGCTTAAACTCCATTTGCTTTAGTAAGTCCACCCTTGCTTTCAAGGACCTACTGTATGTTAGAAATTTTCACACCTCTTTTCTCATTTAATCCCCTCAACAATTTCTATTGAAACAAATCTATTTTGCTTGGAAGGCTGCATTCTTTACATATCTGAATTGTCTCTAAAGGGCTCAATGCCAGGTTAGGGGAAAGGAAAAGACCATCTCATGGATAATATGTCTCCATCCAACAAAGACCATGATTCCAGAAAAATCAGGAAAGGTCTTTGCTCCCAAATTCTCAACCTTCTTTCCTTCTTTGTTATCTCCCTGCAGAAATAAGCTATGTTCTTGTGCTTTTTGAGGCTTGATATTTCTGTAAAAATACATAACACTATTTTATCTCCTAATTGGAGTTAAGGCTTTATAATTCCTCTGGGATTTTGACATGAATCCCCCTTTACTGCAGCTGATTTTTTTTTTTTTTTTTTTTTTTTTGCACGTAGGTAGTTCCCTGGCCGGAAACGAACCCAGGCCCAGGCCGCAGCGTTGACAGCACCAGCGACAAAGCCTTAAGCCACTGCACCACCAGGGAACTCCTACAGCTGATTCTTAAAGAACAGTTTTGGAGGGAGTTCCCTGGTGGCGTAGTGGCTAGGCTTCGGCACTCTCAATGCTGTGGCCTGGGTTTGATTCCCAGCCAGGGAACCACCAAAAAAACAAAAAGGAAGAAAGAAAGAAAGAAAAAAGAACCATTTTGGGAGAAGGTTGTGTTCTGAGGGTGTAGGAGGCTTTCAAAGAACTGACTTCTGGCAAAAAGAAGGTACTACTTCCACCAGAATCAATAAAATCTGCTGGTGCCATGCAGAGGAAAGATATAATGAGTTCTCAAGATACTGGAAGGGGGATCCCTGTTGTCTACCACAGGGACTGGGCTTGTTCTGCCTGGTTCTTGATGCAGGGCTTAGAGCAACGGACGGAACTTGGCGCAGAGCCCAGGTGGTGTCTGTAGAAGGGAAAGTTAGCATATGGATTCTTTGTGTCTGGCTTTCCTTCCTTCATTTCACATTGTTTGTGAAATCCATCCATGTTGTTGCATGTCATAGTAATTCATTCTTTTTTATTGTAATATAGCATTCTATTGAATAAATGTACCCAAATTTGTCTCTTGAAATAGTAGTGAATATTAAGCCAAGATGGTGTCTATAGAAGGAAAAAGTAAGTAGAACGGACTCCAGAGAAAAGGGTGTCTTGTGAAGAACTTTTTTTAATCACGATTTATATTCAACCTAAGGCTGACAAAGTGATATTATAGAAAGGATTTCTCACTCTTTAGGAAGTTTAATAGCACATTCATATAGTAAGGCTTTCAATTCTTTTTTTTTTTTTTTTTTTTTTTTTTTGCTTTTTGGTGTGTGGGTAGCTCCCTGACTGAGAATCAAACCAAGGCCTCAGCACTGACAGCGCCAGCGCTGGAGCCTTAAGCCACTATACCACCAGGGAACTCCCAGCTTTCAATTCTTAAGAATTAATTCTTACTAATGTTGAGCTGAGAATTTTGGGGAGCTAAAAATTTGGGGGAGCTAGGAGAGTATGGCACATACTACATTATTCATTCTGCAAAATATTTTGGTTATCCTGTCATGTAATCCACATGTTCTTACCAATACAAAGATCATCATTTTTTTTCTCAGGAAATTTTACTTTGGTCTTGGGAAGGGCTCTATTTAGTGCACCTTAGAAAATAATACACTTCATTTTAAATTTGTGAATACAGGAAGGAGTTAAGAGAAACTCTCCGTTTGAGTGCATTTTGTTTGTATGGTCTTATTCCTACACAGAAGGCTATAGTTTTGCAGACAACCAAAAATAAATTAGAAAATCTAGGCAGGAAAGTCAGCAGATCCAGATATTTCTAAAAGCTAGGTTTTTTAATCTAATCTTCTACATCATTATAAGACTTGGGCAGGCAGTTCTTTTTCATTTTTATTATTTAATGACATTTTAATTTTTATTATAGAAAATTTCAATGATTCTTAAAAATGGAGAGATGAGCCTCATGAACCCCCAGGAAGCTACCACCCAGATTCAATAATTACCAACATCCTGTTATCTTTTTTTATTTAGCCCCTCACCCTGCTTTTCTTTTTCAAGTTTCAAAATCAAATCCCAGACATGAAATATTTCACTTGTAATATTTCAGCACATCACAGCATTAAAGAATGGTCCTTAAGGATTTTTTTTTTTTAAAGAATAAATATTTACCAATAAGTGGGAAAAAGTTGGTCACCAAAAAGAAAAAACAAAAAGATGCAGGTTGAAGCCTTGCCATGCACATGGATCAAATCTGTGTCAGACTATAACTGTGCTGGGAGAGCAATTATTTATTTAGTGAACAAATAATTTTTTCAGTGATTACTATGTGCCGGCACTGTGCCAGGTCCTGGGAGATAGAAGATAGTCAAGTCTTTGCCCTGTAGAGTCACCATTGTAAAGGACTGTGTAGATATGGAGACTTGAACAGTATTAGTATGGCAAATAAAGATATGCACCATGGACAGGGAAATACTGTAAGGTCACACAGGTTGCCACAGATTAGTGGGGCAAAGTTGGGAAACACTGTCCAAGACTCCAGCACTAATCCTGTACCTCACAATCAGAGAGGGCGTGGCACCTTGAGCGCAAAGGAAATGTAGTTGTGCAGGATCTAAATGATGTAATCCAAGAGTAGACCCAAGATCCAGAAGGGAGCTATGACAAAAATGAGTCCCGAGAGGATTGCTAATGTCGATTTCTTTTTGTGTATACATGTTCAAAACATCACACTATACACATGCAAAAATATACTGTGCTATCTATCCACTCCATGGGATCATTGGTAATGTGATTATTTTAATGGATGAACATATTGACTTATATTATTTACTTGTGTTTACTTTTATTAATACTTTTCTGTGGTGCTAGAGCCAGTTCTGCCCTTGACACGCGCTGCTCCTCACATCAAGAGATGTGTTCTTTGAATCTGGGCTGGCCTTAAAGACTTGCTCGACATTAAGTCCATGGTCCGTTTTGAGTTATTTTTTACATAAGTTGTGCAGTTTAGGTTAAGGAGCTTTTCCATCTTTTTTTAAATAGCAAAAACTTGGAAATCCAAATGTCTAGAAAAAACATGTTCTGCAATGAAAAACTATCCAAGATACACTGTTAAGCAAAGTTTAAAATTTAAAGACAGTACAAAACTACTGGATCTAATGTGCTATATCATTGTGTTAAAAGAAGAAAATATATACACAGATATTTGAACATCTTATATAGCATAAAATATCTCTAGAAAGAAACAAAAGAAGCTTATTACATTGTTTGCCTCTAGGAAACAGAACTATTAATACTAACAATGGTGAGAGAGGGAGACCTATTTCTTTAAACTTTTAAAGAAATTCACAGGGAGTTCCCTGGTGGTGTATGGCTAGGCTTCGGTGCTCTCAACACCACAGCCTGGGTTCGATTCCCAGCCAGGAAACTACCCTCCCCCGCCCAAAAAAAAAAGAAAAATTCACAGAACAATGCACAAAACATAGATATACAGCTCAGTATGTTGCCCAAAAGTGAACACCCATGAATCTTTACCTTCCCACTCAATGAAGAACACTTGCCAACACCCTAAAAGCCCCCTTATGGAGACCCCATCACTACCTGCTCCCTCTTCCTCAAAGGTACTCACTGTCTTGACTTCTTACCTGCCATTTTGTTTTGTCTGTTTTGTCTTCGTATAAATGGAATCATAGCGTATAGATTCTTTGTGTCTGGCTTTCCTTCCTTCTCTTCACATTGTGTTTGTGAAATCCAACCATGTTGTTGCATGTCATAGTAATTCATTCTTTTTTATTGTCATACAGCGTTCGATTGAATAAATGTGCTGAACTTTGTTTATCTCTTAAAATATTAGTAAATATTAATGCTCTTTCCAAGGGGCTGTTAAGAACAATGTAGAATTATTCACAATAGGCAAAGGGTTGAAACACCTAAGCGTCCATCAGTGGATGAATGGATAAACAAAATATGGTATATACATACAATGGAATGTTACTCAGTTTTAACAAAGAAGGAAATTCTGACATATGCTACTATAACAACATGGAAGAACCCTGAGGACATTATGCTAGACATAAAAGGATAAATACTGTATGAGTCCACTTATATGAGGTGCCAAAGTAGTCAAATTCATAGAGATAGAAAGTAGAATAATGGTTGCCATGGGCTGGGGGTAGGGAAGAATGGATAATTATTATTTACTTTATTGATATGTGGGTAGCTCCCTGACTGGGAATTGAACCCATGCCGCAGCACTGACAGCACCAACGCCAAAGCCTTAAGCCACTACACCATCAGGGAACTCCCTTGATAATTATTATTTAGTGGGTAGTTTTAGTTTAGGAAGAAAAAAGCAATTCTGTAGATAGATATGGTCATGATGGCTGCACAACAATATGAATGTACTAAATGCCACTGAATTGTACACTTAAAAATGGCCAAAAGGGTAGCTTTTATGTTATGTATATTTTGCCATAATAAAAAAATAACAATGATATATTACACATTTTTTAGCTTTATTTCTTGCTTCTCATGGCTTTATTGACATATAATTGATATATAATATTGTGTACAACATGACAATTGGATATATGTATGTATTGCAAATTGATTACCACATTAAGGTTGGTTAACTCATCCACATCCATCACCTCACATAATTACAATTTCTGTGTGTATGTGGTTAGAACAGTTAAGATCTACTCTTTTAGCAGCTTTCAAGTATCCAATACAGTATTGTTAACTATGTCATCATGCTGTATATTATATCCCCAAAACTTATTTATCTTAAAATTGGAAGTTTGTACTCTTTGACTAACATCTTCCCATTGCCATTTCCCACCCCAGCCCCAGCAACCACCATTGTACTCTCTGTTTCTATGTTTGACTCTCTTTTTAGATTCCACATATACATGAGATCAAACAGTATTTGTCTTTCTCTGTCTGACTTATTTTACTTAGCATAATGCCCTCGGGGTCTTCCCATGTAACAAATGGCAGGATTTTCTTCTTTTTTATGACTGAGTAATATTCCTGTGTGTGTGTGTGTGTGTGTGTGTGTGTGTGTGTGTGTGTACATACACTTTTCTTTATCCATTCATCTGTTTGTTGGACACCGGTTGTTTTCATAGCTTAGCTATTGTGAATAATGCTGCAGTGTACAGGGGCATACAGATATATCGTTAAGATAGTGATTTCATTTCCTTTGGATATACACCCAGAGTGGGATTGCTGAATCATATGGTAGTTCTATTTTTAATCTTTTGAGTGTGATTTTTAATCCACACTTTTCCTTAGTTGCTACACCATTGACATTCCCACCAACAATACACAGGGGCTTCCTTTACTCCACACCCTCCTCAAAGCTTGTTATCTCTTATCTTTTTGGTAACAGACATTCTAACAGATGTGATGCATTGCACATTTTTGTACATGGCTTTTGGTGGACATACTCATTTTCCTTGGAATTGCTGAGTCTTAGGGCAGATGTATGTTTACCTTTAGTAGCTACTTAGACCTGGTTTTTAAGCTTTGAAGGACTACTCACATTTTTATTAGGTGGTTGTCTCCATTTCTATTGCTGTATAGCAGATTACCACAAACTTAGAGGCTTAAAAATAACACTCATGTGTTATCTCACATTTTCTTTGGATCAGGAATCTGGGAACAGCTTAGCAGAGTCCTTAGCTGAGGTGTTGGGACATTTTTCCAAGGTGCACTGGAACTGACCTCCCAAGGAGACAGTGCAGGTGACAAGTGCAGAATTAAAGAGTTTATTAAGGGAACTTCCAGACAGATGCAGAGTCTTAGGTGGCAGCGAGATAGTGGATATGCCTTCACAAAGGGGATGAAGGTTTTGATATGCACAGCCTCCAGGAACACAGTAAACAACCTAATGGGCCTACTTATCTATGTAAGAACATTCCTTTCAGGTGATACAGGCCCACTCCTGCCCAGAGTGAACTGATGGTCACTGAGAACAACTTGCTGCTTAAGGTGGTGTTGGTCACACCAAGCACCAGGAACCATTTGGCCTAACATCATCAGGGTCTCATGAGGCTATAGTTAAGGTTTTGGAGGGGCTGGGGTCTCTTCTAAGGACAAAGGTCCTCTTCCAGGCTCAGGTGGTTGCTGGCAGAATTTGATTCCTTGCAGTATGGGTCATTTCTGCCTCCCGCAGTGGCTCTTCAAACAGGGATCTCAGTCTCTTTCCTGCAATGCCTGTGGTGCTGGCATCGCAGTCCTCAACACTGATTTGTCTGAAGCATGTGGGTCTGTTCCTCTCAAATAAGAATCATCTTGTTTCGCCAATGTCCTACCTCAAGTTCTGTCCACATTCTGCCCCAGGGTCTTTTTCAATGCTGAGGAGGCAAAGAGTGGAGAATGACCTTGGCTGAAGCACAGGACAGCCAAGAATCAGGATGGCGGTGGCAGAGGGGATTATGAATTCTCCTCGATCTCAGCCAGCAGAAGACAACAGTCAGTAGCTAAATGCTCCCGTCTCCTGTCACTCATGCGGACCCTTCTGAAATCTATTCTGTACCCTTCCCAAGAGGTGCCCATAGAGCTAAGTCTTGGATATTTCTCCATTGTTAACTTTTAAAAACCCCAACTGGTTACTTTTTTAAAAATTATTTTGTATTTTTTGTTTGTTTGTTTTAACATCAAGATCTAGAGAACACAAGATACACTTAGCAGTGAGGACCCTAAAATAAAAATGGAGTGTGTGTGTGTGTGTGTGTGTGTGTGTGTGTGTGTGTGTGTTTCCTTCTATCTACTTATCTACCATCTGTCTGTCTATCATTTATCTATCTGGTTCCTAATCATTTTTAAGCTTTTAATTTTGAACTAATTTTAGACCTACGTAAAAGTTGGAAAAATAGTTCATAGTTTCTGTATACTGCTCACCCAACTTCCCGTAATGTTAACATCTCTCATAACCATGGCACAGAGATCAAAACCAGACAATTTACATTGGAACAATGCTATTAAATAAATGATGGACCTCATTCAAAGGCCATCAGGTTATCCGCGAATGTCCTTTTTCTGTTCTAGCATCCTATCCATGATGACACATTACATTTAGTTGTTCTTTCTTCCTCATCATCTTTGGTCTGTGACAGTTCCTCAAGTCTCTCTTTGTTCTTCATGATATTGACACATTTGAGAAAACCAGCCAGTTATTTTGTAGAATATTCCTCAATTTGGGTTTGTCTGATGTTACTATTTTGGGCAAGAATACCACCCCAAATCTATTATATCCTTTTCAGTACAATAGATGCAAAGATGCATGATGTCAAAATACTTTATTATTGATGGTGTTAATTAACCTTGATTACTTGGTTCTGGTGGTGTCTGTAGGCTTTCCCTACTGCAAAGTTACTGTCTTTCTCCCAGGAAGATACTTTCAGACTATGCCAAAATTCTGTTACCTCTCAAAATTTCACCCATTAATTTTACTATCTATTAGTTCAGTGGATCTTGTCTGTAAAAATTATGATTTACCCTAGTGATGATTTTCTATTTCTTTTTTCCCTTTATTAATTGGAATTTTTCTATAAGGAAGAGCTATGCCTTCTCCCCGTGTATTTCTTTATTTCTATCAGTATGCAAAAATGGATATTATTCTATTAGCTAAAATCCAATACTGTCATTATTTATTTAATTCTTTGCTCTAATTTTTCCAACTTTGCCCACAAAGAGCCCCTTCAGCTTGAGTTCTGTGTTCTTTCAACAAGCCTCCCCACCTCCCTTTTTTTGAGCACTTTCTTAATTTCAGCACCGTAAGATATCCATGATCATCCTGTGTTTTTCCTACCCAGCCCTGGAGCTAACCACTTCTCCAAGAAGCCCTGGCTGCTTTGATTGAAGAGTGGTATTTAGAAACCAACACTGGGGTGCCAAGTGTGTTGTTCTTGTTATGGAAGTGTCATTGCTTGCTTCTAAGCCCTCTCAATAGATGGAGCTAGGAAAAAATGTGTGTATATACACTAACCCGCACGTTCGCACACACACCTCCATGTGTATTTCCATACGTTAGTCTGTGCATACTTCTAAAACATGCTGACCAGACGTCCTGTTTTAAATGGGATAAAAAACAAGGGTGCTGTCCCATTTCAAACGGTACGTCTGGTCAGCCTACTGACACCTTGAATTTAGCCCAGTGGGACCAGACTGAACATATGTCCCATTTGAAATGGGGCAGTACTGTTGTTTTCTGTCCCATTTAAAACAGTATGTCTGGTCAGCCTAATTTAAAACCATGAATTTATACTGATACCTCTGCTTCTAATCCAACGCTACAGAGTTATTTTAGCCTTTCTTTATTTGTAATTTCTTTCTCTGATGATGAGAAACCTAGCTCTCATTATCTACAGTATACTTATTTATTTGTTCAATTCTAGTATACACATAGTAATTTTGGACTCACTAATCCATATTCCTGTGATTAAACATATTTACTGACAAGATTATAGCCTTTATCTATTGATCCATTAGTATCCAGTAAAAATATTGTTTACCAAAGCTACCTAGGTTAGTTCTTTTCTTGCCCTCGCCCTTCAGTGCTATTAGTGATTCATTTGTGATTCAGTTAAGTTTGGTTTGTTGGTGTGTACATTTGATTTGGGTTATATGGAGGATGTATGAAACATTATTATAGTTCTAAGAGTCAGAGATGTACAAAAAATATACTCAGAAATGTCATTCCCTCCATATCTCTGATACCTGATTTCATTCCCCCTTTTCTCCATTTTTCCAGCCCTCTCCCCCATAGGTAATTGGTGTCTTATTTCCTGACTTATCCCTCCCTCCTTTATTTATTTTGGACAAATAAACAGATACAGATGTGTTTCCTTATAATCTTTTCTTTCTTCCATGAAGTTCAGCATACTCTAGATAAGCTCCCACTCTTTGCTTGTTGTGCTTCACAATGTGTCCTGGAAGTCACTCCATATCACTTCATAGAGATCATTCTCGTTCTTCTTTACAGCTGTTTAGTACTTCATTACACGAATTTACCATAGTTTATTCAGCTACTCTCCGACATATGAGTACTCAGGTTATTTCTGTTGTTTCGTAATCGCAAACAATGCTGCAACGAATAATCTTATACATGCATATTTTCATATTGCTGGAGGTGTATCTACAGTGTAGATTCCTATAATAGAAGTCAAATTGCTGTATTGCTGGCTCAAATAATGAAAGTGCATATACACCTCCAAAGTTTTTGTGTTTTGTTTGTTTTATTTTTTTTTTGCCTTTTTTTTTTTTTTTTTTTTTTTTTTTTTTTTTTTTTTTTTTTTTTTTTTTTTTTTTTTTTTTTTTTTTTTTTTTTTTTTTTTTTTTTTTTTTTTTTTTTTTTTTTTTTTTTTTTTTTTTTTTTTTTTTTTTTTTTTTTTTTTTTTTTTTTTTTTTTTTTTTTTTTTTTTTTTTTTTTTGTATATGGGTAGCTCTCTAGATGGGAATCAGACCCAGGCCGCAGTGCTGATAGCACCGGAGCCTTAAGCCACTGCACCACCAGGGAACTCCCCTACACCTCCAAAGTTTTGTTAGATACTGCCAAGTTTCTCTCCAGAAAGATTATGCCAGTGGGCATACCCACAAATAATGGATAACAGTTTCTGTTTCCCTACAACCTTGACAACAGAATATCTTGTCATATTTTAAAATTTTACCAGTCAGATAGGTGAGAAATTGTATCTTAATATTATTTATGTTGAGTAAGCTTAGACATTATTTATATGTTTGAGTGCAATTTTTATATTTTTTATGAATTATATATAACATTTACCCATTTTCTATTGTTCTTTGTTCCTCAATTTTTGAGAATTTTTTAACACATTAGAGATATTAGTTAGCCCTTTGCTGAATAATATTTTGCAAATATTCCTCATATAATCTTTGCACTATCTGTTCTGATTACTTCCCTTTTGCCCCACCTTCAGGAGTGATTCCCCCACCCTAAACAGTGTGTGATAGCTGAAAACACAACAGCAACACTGGACAGACAAGATGGACAGCAGTGTAGTAGTCACCTGTGCTCACGGCCCAGGGAAGAAGACACCACACGCCATGCAGGACCACACAAGGGTTGCACTTACGAACAGAGTGAACCAGCAGGAGCAGACTTTATAGTAACAAGAGGGTAAGGTGCCCCCAGGTTCCCACAGAAACTTGTCCGTGCCTTGTTTGAATAAATGTGGGGAGCATCTCCCATGGAGGGGGGGCTGGTTGTATTTGGCAGGAGAACTATGGCTAAGCCTTTGGGGCAGCATATAGAATATCACGCCCTTACAACGCAATACCTTGTTAAATTTATTCCAGGTTCTCTTATGTGTTGCTATTATAAATAGAGTTTTCTCTGCCAGTATGTTCTGTAACTAAACAGTATTTTTATTTATTTTATTTTGTATGTGGGTAGCTCCCTGGCTGGGAATCGAACCCAGGCCGCAGCGTTGACAGTGCCAGCGCCAAAGCCTTAAGCCACTACACCACCAGGGAACTCCCTGAACTGTACTTTTAAAAAGTTAATGAAGGCAGCAGGGTGAGGCATCAGCCGTTCAGAGATGTGAAGACCAGAAACCCTCACTTTTACAACTACAAAACCAGGGAAGACATTTATAGAGCAATTTAAGACCAAGCATTACCAGCCCAGGTCAGTTACCCCTATCAAGCTGTTCTGCTTTGAAAGTAGAAGAGCAACATTTGTAAATCCTCAAGAATAGAAAGGACTACCTTTAAAAAGTCATTCATTTCAAAGTCATTTAAAATGGACAATTTAATTTTCATTTCAAAGGTAGATTCAGAGAAAAGAAATTTGTCAGTATGACTAATAAGGAAAGTTTAATGGTGCAAATTATTATCTTTTGTCTTAATGGAAAGTACAGCCTATAACAACAAGGCATTAAAAAAAGGAAGAAAGAAGATTTAAAAGCAACAATATTAATGATTTAAGAAAAGGAGAAGATAATGAAACTGACCCTCAAAAGAAGCTTCAAACCATTTTTAAAAATTCATAAATAGTAAGATTAATGTCTCATTCATTTATTCAACAACCATTTACTGAGTGCCTACCGTGAGCCAAGATCCGTTCTAGGAACTGGCATTCAGAGGTCAAGTTTTACAATCCTGGTCCTCAAGTTGTTCACAGGCTTACAGGGAAAACGGACAAGCAACAGGGCTGTGCCAGGTGCCACGAGGCTCTACTCAAGGGTATGAGGAGGCAAGGAAGGGGCACCTACCCCAGACTAAGACAGAGAAGGTTGCTCCAGGGAGGGGACAGCTAACACTAAATTTCAAGGCTAGAGAGGCATTATTCAGGCAGGAATAGATAGGGGGAAGGAATTCTAGGCAGGGAGAAGAGAGTCTGTGTTCAGGGACATAGAAAGTAAGGCAGGTGTGGCTAAAGCTTACGGCAGAGGACAGTGTGACTGGGCAGGTAGGCAGGAAAAGGTTTTCGTATTCCATGTAAAGGGTTTGGATCTAATTTTGAAGGCAGGGGGAGTGCTGAAGGAGTTTAAGCGGGGGAGTGATGGGATCAGCTGTGCAGTTTTTAAAACCTACTCTGGTATCATTGAGAGAGACTGACTGTAGGATGTGAGGGCAAGTAGAGAGATAATTTAATAAAAGAGAAAGAAAAATATGAGGGCCTGGAGACAGTGGGCGGGAAGAGAAAGTGGGTCAGATCTGAGTTATATTAAGAAAAGAGAATCAACAGGACATGGTTATTGACTAGACTTCACATGTGGAGTGGGGGTGGAAGCAAGGCTGTCCCCAGGGCTTCTGACTTGGATGACTGAGATTTTAAGAAGCAAAATAGATGGTCAATCCAATTTGTCATGTGCTGAATTTATTAAAATTGGAAGTGCTAACAAGTTCATTAGACCAGTGGTTCTCAAACTTTCAAGGGCATGAGAATCACTTGGTGATCTTGTTTGACTGCAGATTCTGTTTCTGTAAGTCTGGGATGGGGCCCGTGAGCCTGACAGCCTCCCAGCTGGTGCTGATGCTGCTGGACCATGAGCCACACCGTGAGGAGCAGGGCTGCAGACTAGGAGGGCCATTAAATACTTGCTTCTTGTTCTCAAACGAAAGAAGTAAGGAAATACCTATTTTATGATATCTGAAATTTAATAACAAATATATTCAATTAAGAAGAATAAACTCAAAGAAGAATTACCTTGGGAGAAATGCTTTGATGAGTGCTTGGGTGGGAGGTAAGATGAGAACAGGGGAGGGACAGCTGGACCCAGGCTTCAGAGAGGGTGTAACCGCCCTGCCTGGGGAAGGGAAAGGCAGCAAGATGGCAGCGTGCCGGGGAAAGGGCCACGTGGTCCATCCTCATGCCCTCCCCAATCAGGACAATGCCTGTGGATCACCAGTGGCTTCTTGGTGTGTGTGTGTGTGTGTGCATATTTAAGGCACACCTGAAGTCTGCATCCAGGCGGTACACAGCCTAATGCAGAGCCAGCAACAAGGACAAAGTGGGCAAAGTGCCAGCTAACATCCGGGTTACGTATCTCAACAAGAAACACGCACAGGATGATGAAATATAGTGCCCCGTGACAGTTACAATGTGGACCAAATCCTCTAAAAAAGGAAGAGACACTCAGTGAATGTAAAAACCAGACCCAAGGAGCTGATGGATTTTGGATTATGTCCAAAGATACATTTAAGAAAAAAGGCAAATTAAATTAACTCTTGTGCAAATAAATGTAAGAAAGGTAGCAGTTTCAATCATGCTCTCTGACAAAACAGACTTTGAAGAAAAGCTGGAGGAAATATCGACATTGATACATTAGGATGAAAAAAGACCCAGTAAAAATGTAAAAATGAAAACACAGCAATATTCATATGTGCACCTGGCTATAGAACATGGCAGATCAAATAAAAAGATGGTTAAAAAAAAAATCACTGAGTTGGACAGCACCACTCATGTGTCTGAGAATTAGATGAAATCTTAGGGAATCTGTCTTTTGAAAATATGTAAAAGTCTCTTTCACACTCCAAATAATCAATCATATATTAGGTTAAGAAATTTCAAGTAAATAAAAATATACAGGCCATATGTTGATAAAATTAGAAATATAAAATAATGAACTCTTAGATGGTGTTTATTATGTGACAGGCACTGTTCAGTGTGTGTGTGTGTGTGTGTGTGTGTGTGTGTGTGTACAAATACAGGGTCTGGCACAAATAATGCCCCCTTTTTTAGGAGCTGGTAATCTATACCAAAAACAAATTTTTTTTGAGGTGAAACAGAGACAGTTTATTGACGAGAAAGTATACTCCTAAGAGGTAAGACCAGGCTCGAGCAGGAAAATGGCTCAAGAGCCCCCAAAATTTAATTACAAAATCATAAGCAGGTATGGTTATGATTTTGTAATAAAATCATAATTCAAGTCCTTTTGACTGTGTAATCTATACCAAATCTTTTATTACAAAACCATAAACATGTATGGTTATGATTTTGTAATAATATCATAACTCAGGTTCGGACATTACTTCTGCTGGACCCTGCATTAACTTGTTCAGCTTTCACCGTAACCTTGTAAATTAGGTATCATTATTATTGTCACCTTACAGATGAGAAAACGGAAGCAGAGAGGAGTTAGGTAACCGGCCAAAGGCTGTGTCTGTGCTCCATCTTCCCCCTAGACCCAGCAGTGAACACCTGACTCAAGGTGGGCCAATCAGATCTTCGCTCCCAGGAACTTAGCCCTGACCCGAAGGGATGCGAGTGTGGGGGTCTGACTTGATTTCCTAGCCAGGCCCATTACAGCAAGCGGGCTCTAGAGAAAGCAGGCCTGCGCCGGGCTGCTGGGCACCTGCGTCCACGGGCTGGCTGTCCAGCTCTTCCTTTGCTATTAAGAGCCGACCCAGGGTCCTGTACTTCTAATATCTTTGGCTTTTGCCTAAGTTACCCAGTAATGAGAGGAGCCCTAACTGATACCCCCACGGAATTTCAAAACACTCACCATGATCGCAGTGGAGTCACAAAGAAAATCCACAGAAATGAATAACATCCACAAACTCCAACCACCAAAATCCATGAGTGCGACATGTCATTTAGGAGAAAATATTTTTTCTCTAAACATATATATTCGTTCGAAGGAAAGAGGAAGATATACAATAGATCTCATCTAAAGGCTTTAGAAGAGGAACAATGTAATTAGCATTGTTCAACTGAATAGCATTGAACAAACTGGAACCCTAAAAAAAATAGAAAACTGGGGGTTCCCTGGTGGTGTAGTGGCTGGGCTTCAGCACTCTCACCGCCGCGGTCTAGGCTCGATTCCCAGCCAGGGAACCAACCAAAAAAAAAAAAAAAAAAAGAAAGTTTGAAGAACCAGTAAGTTCTTCAAATGGTTAACCAAAATAACAAAGCACGAATCAACTTTAAAAAATGAATAATCAGAAAGCGAATAATTCTACAAGAGGGGATTGGCAGTGAAAATAAAGCCACACCTGTGTAGTATAAATTCATAAAATTAGTGGTGCTTATCGGCTTAAATTACGCCTTTTTAAAATCTGTGTATTGTTAAACCACACTATGTCTTTGCTTCCTACCTGCTAATTCCTTTCTCCTTTTTTTTTTTAGTGCCAGGTAAAAGAAACCTGCCAGGAGTTAAAATTAGAAAACGCAAATCTCAGAGGACGCAAACAGCTCAGCAAGCATCTGCAGGACACAGGCCGCGCGCTCAGCGTGAGCGGGCATTTCAGTGAGTGGCCCTGTCCACGGCGCCGTCCGTGGGGCCCCTCCCCACAGCTCCTGTGTGGGGTGTGGCCTGCACCCATTCTCCTCCATATTCACGCCCCAGCCCCACCTCACCCGCCCACCCCATGTCTGCCAAAGGCACACATCCCCAAACCAGCACCCCGGCCTGTGTCGGGGTAAACTCAAAGGGCCTCGGTCTCCCTTCTGCCTCCTAAACCTTTCTCAATCGGGTGTGTCCCCTCTTGAAGTCTAGGGCTTTCTCCACCAAAAATAAAGGGGGGTGGGGATTCTCTGCTGGCTCCCCAAAACACTAGTGAACCCCAGAAGCAATTAAAGGCAGACTCTTGCTTCCTTGGAACAGATGAGAAAAAATACCCAGAGCAGCAAAAGACAGACACAAATTAAACGTGTGGGGACGCGCGCCCTGTGAGTTGTGCAGGGGATCCCTCAGCTCAGTGAGTGAGAATTCCCCGGGGCTTGGGCATCACCAAGAAGGGACGTAGGGGACAGGAGTAAGGGCCTGCCGCAGAGGTAGGTGCTGGAGCTCTCACAGCATGCCTGCCGTCTCCGCGTGCTCGCCCTGGGGAGGGAAACACAATTTTTAAAGAGGCTGGGAAGTATCATCATACCAGTAGGAAGAGAAATCTCTTTTTCTGTTTTCTGAGAAAAATGAAAATAGCCAAAAAAATAAGTCAGCGTAGCAATAACTAGAGATCTGTAGCTTTGCGGATATTCTCCGAGCACATTGTTGTTTTAAATTGTTAGGAATAAATGATTACAAACAGAAAACAATTACTAAAGTACAGTCATTCATAAGTCTTATTACTGAAGATCTGCTCAGTGTTTTAGGTATTTGTTATAAAATAACCATTACCGTGATTCATCAGATTAATAATACAAGATAGTCAGATTTCATGTCTATTGGAATTAGAAAATATAAGAACACTTTAGGATCTAAACCAAAAAATATATCCCAAAATGCACCATTGCAAAGCACCGTGGGAACTGTGCTACTTTAATTAGATTAAGAAATTATCTGGAAGGAATCACATACCAGCTTGCTAATATATTAATATTTAGTAATTTCTAATTAATTATAAATTATAAATTTGATATATAATGTAATATATACTTGCTGTATAATTACATACCATGTAATTTAAGATATGATAATATAATGATGACAATAATAATTATTTTCTGATAGCCAGTAGACTAAGTGCTACCTCATGGCCTTTTTTAAAGCAGTGTACAGGTATTAACAGATTTCATGCTCACAGAAAGGGAGTTAGCATTACTGACTTTTCTTTTAGATGGAAATTGGAACCCAAGGAAGTTCAGACACTTGCCCAAGGTCACACAGCTACTGAATGGTGTGAAAATGGGAATTGAACACAGGAATTACAGCCCTAGTTATTTCCCTTTTTCTATTTGGATTGAAGTACTACAAGCTCACTGGCTATGAGAAGCTTCTTCTCTGCTTGTTCCTGTGATTATAGGAACCCACTCCGAGGGTGGGTTCCCAGGGGTTTCCACTATGCAGCCTCTCCCTGTGGGCACGTCTCCCTGGCTCTCCACTGGGCAGATCCTCACTGAGCTCCATCGTGTACAAGCACAGCACACCTCTCCATCACTCAGTGTTACTGTCATACTCTCTTCAATAAGATCTGTATCTCAGCCTTGGGGACCAGGGGTCCCCCATTTTGAGCTCTCTTCCTTTCTTGGGTTGCTCCACCTTGGCCCTAGAGGTCATGGCTGCTCCCTATACCTCTTTTTCTATATTCTGTACAGTTGTCTTTACTCCTTAGTAGGTAATCACCCATTATAGTTAATAATTCTTTAATTGAACTCTCCTTGTTGAGATTACTGTGTGGTTTCTTTCCCCCGAATGACCCTGAATGACACACTAAGCTTATTACTCTAATAATTATAATAAAGACTGCATTCATTGCATGTTTCTGATGTGGGAGACACGGTATTAAGCATGTTACTAACATTATCTGATTTAATCCTGCCAATAGCACTGTAATATAGAAATCATGATCTCATCTCCATTTTGAGATGAGGAAATGAATGTTGTCTGAGTAAGAAATAGCAGGCCTGGTCTAAAGGACTCCAAGCATATGTTCTTAACCATCACGCTGTGTGGAAGTACAATTAACGAAAAAAGCAATCTGACGTAACTGGTGTCAACGCACCAGCACTCGTGTCCATTACACAGAGATGAGCATACTACATTCTTCCACAGCTGAAATCATGATTTCCTGGAAGACCCACAAATCACTAAAATTGCCTTCTCTCATAAGTATATCCATCTGCTCCAGGGCAAACTGCCTCTCCTGATAGTTTTCAGCTAATCAGCTTGCCCGAAGACAAAAAAAAAATAAAGGCAATCTCTGGTCCACAGATGGTCTGCAATTTTTACTTTTATAAACCCTGTTCTGACTTTGATCAGTGATGTTGGATTTGTAGATGATTTATCTCACTTGCATACAAGTTAAGTTTCAGCTGGGCTTTTAACTAAACTCTTTTTTCGGAATTATCCTTGGACAGTTATTTCTGGCAGTCCCACTGAGAGCGGCTCATTGCAATGCGTTTGTAGAAACCTACAGAAACATGCAGCTTAAGTGTAAACCTCATCCGGACCCCTTCGGTCCTGACTTGGCTTCTTGGGGTGCCTCGGGTAAGTGTCACTCTGTTCCAGTTACGTTCTTTAGTTCTTGGGCACTGATTAGATCATACTGCTGTGTCCATGGCCATTGTTTAGGGGTGCAGAGGAGCTGTCAGGTCTCACAGTGACAGTTCTCTGGGAATGTGACATTTGGGGAGCTCCAAAACCATTCTTCTCCCTCCAGTGGCTGTCAAGCTGCTGGTTTCCACAATGACTGTGATTCCAAGACTGTTGGGTTTCAAGGCTGCTGCAGTTGCAGAGGTGGGGGTATAGAGTGGAAGCAAATTAAAATGCCACAGAAATCATTGTTCTTGCCAAGATTCTTTTTTTTTTTTTTTTTTGCTTTTTGTTATGTGGGTAGCTCCCTGACTGGGAATCGAACCCAGGCCGCAGCGCTGACAGCGCCAAAGCCGAAGCCTTAAGCCACTACACCATCAGGGAACTCCTCAGCAACTTTTCTTGAATAGACACCTTTTGGATTGTTGCAAGCCTTTGATTAATTTTCAGAGTTCTGAAAAAATTGATTTAACCATTTTTGCTGGTGTTCTTGTTGCTTTTATGGAAGAGTGGATTTAGAGTTCCTTGCTCCATCTTTCTAGAAGTGCTTTGATAATAAGGTTTAAATAAATCATAAATTTGAGTCCTTAACTTGACTGACATTCTTTCTGAACAAGTACAACAGGAAACAGCACAAAACAGAGTAGCAGGAATTAGCTACAGTGCTTCAGAATTATCTTGCCTGAAGAGATTTTTCTATTGTGCAAGTATGAAGAGATTTCTAAACAGATAGATATTTATATCTTTGGCTACCTTTGGAGGAAGTTAATAAGTTGGATGATAAAGTCTTTTAAATTAAAAGGGCTCCTATTCTCATTGATTTATAGAGATGCATAAATACTTATAAAAATTCTCTGAGTTATCATTTATCAAGTACTTAGGTTTTTTCCAAGGAACAGAATTCTTAAAGCATGTGGAATAAAATTTATTTTGTTTCTAAATATTCTTGAACTACATTGTCTTGATTAATATAAGCAATTATGAATCTTCATAAACTATAGACCTTGTTTATTAAATTATAAGATAAAAAGCAAGAAAAATACATGTTAGCAGGCTAAAAAATAGAGAAAATACTAAAAAAACACCCCAGACCTTTCCAACAAAATGTAAAGATTTTTTAGGATACTGGTTCCCTGAGCGGGGATCGAACCGGGGTCGCAGCTGAGAAAGCGCCAAAGCCCAGCCACTACACCACCAGGGAGCCTCCCTGTAACTTTTTAAAAGTCAAGGTTATTGAGGAATAATTTACAGAGTAAACTATTTAGTTCTATGAGTTTTGACAAATGTGTACAGTTCTGGAACTACAACCAACCGCCCCAAAAAGGACCCCAGTGCTGCTCCACCTGTGGTACCTACCCGCTTCCACCCCCAGGCCCCGGCAACCACTGAGCTGTTCTCTGCTTCTATAGTTAGCTTTTCCCAGACCGTCACCTACGTGGGTTCCTACGGTCTGTAGTTTCTTAAGGCTGGCTACTTTTACTTAACCTAATGCTTTTGAAGACCTTGCTCAGTTGTTCTCAAGCGCAGATTATTTTCTGACCTTCATGTTAGTAATGTTATAAGAACCCTGGCTCCCACCTCCTTGTCCCTCTACTTGGGAATTTCTGGGCTCGACACCCTCTTCGGTGCTAGCATGTTGTAATCCATGATCCAGGTCTCATAAAGCCCGCTGCAGTTTGTACATCGGCAAGTGTGCAAACACCGATAAGGAAGGTGTGACAAACTGAAGTCCAAGTAAACTTGCAGGAAATAAAACCTTAAGTGTGGGAGTGGCTTCTCCATTCTGTTTGTCAGTCTATTTGTGAACTCTTCTATTTTTCTATTTTAATAGTTTTATTTAGTTTTCATTTTAATTAAAGTGATGCATAAGTAGAACTTGCACCGTTGAATAGAACTATAAAGCTTGTTATAAAAAACAAGTTTCCCAACCCCACCACCAACTTCTCACTCTCAAGGGGCCACTGTTTAAGTTCTTTTAACTGATTATTTTTATTTTTTTAATCTCTTTACATAACACTTATGTTGATATTTCTTTCCTTTTTTACTTTAAGCAGTACTTACTGACTTCCTGCTGTGGAATATGAGGATTTAATGCTTTCACACTCCTGTGAATTGTAATCTTAGTTAGAATAATATTGTAATTTTAGTTAGAAAAATATCCAGTGTTACATTCTTAGAACCATGTGGATGTCATTGACTGATGAGCTATGTAATATACTCTGATTATTTTCCTTTCTTATACAATTTTTTTATTTTTCTGAAGTTAATAATTACTGTTTTTTAATATCCTGGGTTTTTTATATTCTTATCCTTGATTTATCCCCAAACCCTCCTGGTTTGTGTAAATCTCTCAACATTTTCATATGCATGAAGTTTCTTTCTTTTTGTCTCTCTTTTCCTCCTTCCTCCTTTCCTTGCATCCTCCCTCCTTTCCTTGCATCCTCCCTCCTTTCCTTCCTTCCTTCCTTCCTTCCTTCCTTCCTTTTTTAAAGGAAATCTCCTCAGGGGTCTTCTAACATGCTCTCAACAAGATTGGGTGATTTCTGGGCCAGCTGTATAAGTTGCCATCTTAGGATCTCTTTTCACCATCATGCTGAGAATTCCCTCATATTTCCCTTGGGTTGGAACCCCCAGTTTTGCTATTTTTTGGTTAACTATTGTTTGGTTAGAATGTATCTTGCAATAGATACCTGAAAGGTAAATAGTTTTAGGCCTAAAAATGTCTTGATTCTGTTCTCCTACTTGGTTGGTAGTTGGTATGAAGTTCCAAGGTGAGTATCATCTTCCCATAGCGTTCTGATGGGACGTCTTCATTATCTCAAGTGTCCCATGTTGCTGACAAGTCTGCTCTTCTGACTCTTGATTCTTTGTAGTAAACTTATTCTCCCTCCGAGAAATTTTTAGAATCCTCTCCTCATCCCCAGTGTTCTAACATTGGAAAAGATTTTTTTTCCTTTTTTGGGGGGGAGTGGGGGTGCAGAGGCATAGTTCCCTGGCTGGGAATCGAACCCAGGCCATGGCGTTGAGAGCACTGAAGCCCAGCCACTATGCCACCAGGGAACCCCCCCTGGGAAAAATATATTTTAATGAAATAAAAAAGTAATATAGCTACATCATTTATTTTCAAAGCTGCATAATTATTTTTCTACAAAATCACCACACACTTCAATATACTTCCATCAATGCTGTAATAGTTTTTGAAATCCATCCTTTAAAACATAGGTGTTTTGTTTCTGAAACCATTTCCTCACTGCAGACTTCCCCTCTTCATCACAGATGAACCATCTCACCCAGCGTCTTACTGTGCTCACACCAACACACGGATCACCATAAAAGTATTGCATTCATCTGTGAATTTCAATTCGAGGGACTTTTCCTGTTGTTAAGAATTCAATAACAGCACGCTGTTTGAACCAAACATCTGAACACCTCCCATTTCGATGTGCTCTGGGTGAAAAATATAAGCATCTGTGTGTGCAAGGTGAAGAGTGGTAGAGGAGATGCCATGTGACTACACGAGACCCGTTGTAACCAGATACGTCTAATGCAATGTATTACAGTGGAAGCAAGATGGATCAGCCGGGCCTCACAGGTTTCTTCTCTGTCCTGAGCACTACAGAGGACATTTCAATTTGAAGAGTTACGTTCTTCAGTTCTGGGGAACTGTCTTGGGTTGTTTCGTCAGTGATTTTTCTCACCTCTGAATATTTTTCTTCTATTCTCTTTCCAGGACTTCCATGACTTAGCTGTTGAGAATTCTGGACTGGGCCCCTATTTTATCTTTATTTTCCATGTCTTTGTCTTTTTGCTTTGCTTTCTGGGAGATTCCCTGAAGTTTATCTCCCAAATTTTCTGTTGAGTTTTTCAATTTGTGCTCTTCCACTTTTAATTTTTAAGACCTCTTTGTGTTCTGTAATTTTTAAAAATAGCATCTTATCTTTGTTTCATGGGTTCAGTGTCTTCCTATAAATGTCTAGGGATTGTAATGATAACTGGTCTATTTATCTATCTATCTACACCTGTCTATCAGTCTGTCTATCGATCTATCTCTCTGCCGTATCTGTTTTTCCTGTTTTCTGTTTGTTCATTTTGGCACTCCCTTCTACATTGGGCACTTCCCTCCAGTAGCTGGGAACTTGACTGATTACAGAGGGCCCTATAGGGCTAACTGAATGCTCTGTGTACGTGGGTGGGCTTGCTGACAGTTGGCATCAGGGTGGGGGGTTTGGCTTGGTTTACATCTGGGAAGCATCTTTCTCTTAGGCAGGTCAGATTCCTCTTATTACAATCTCTTGCTTAGAAAGGTAGAATGATTCCTGCCAGGGTTAGGGGGCCAGAATCAGGCCTCAGGAGAAAAAGGCTGGGGAAAGCTGGAACAACCCACAGGAGACCTTCCACTTCGTGCCTCTGTTTATAATCCGGCAGCTTTATCTTCAATTTGTCTACTATTCCACAGCCCAGGGGCAAAGGGGGAAGGAAACTGGGGACTTGACTGTTTCTTAAGCTGTCTTCTAATCATCCTGATAATTTGATGGAGAAGCCCCTGAGGGAATTTTGAGTTTCCAGCTTTCTCCAGTGATGGTTTATGATTCAGAATTCTTGGTTCTAGCACATCAATTTGCTTTATCTATCCTTTCCAGCTCCCAAAATTGTGTGTGTGTGTGTGTGTGTGTGTGTGTGTGTGTTTTCCTTTTCCATTTTCTTTGTCCTAATTGTTTATGCCTTTGTTAAAAATGAATTCCTTTACTAAGGATTTAGGAAACTATGGGTATATTCAACCGGCAGCTTGTTTGGAATCAGAAATCACGCCATTCTTTGCCAAGAACTTTGAAATAAATATAAATATTTCACGACCCTTCCCCATTCTTCCACTCTTCCTTCACCTCACCTAATATTTTGTTCTTACTGCACTGAAGATAGGAACAAAGATATTTGGCACTAGAGACAAATAAATCAGAAATATTATAGTGTATTCAGGCAAAAGTGAGGTGTCCCCAGCACTTTTAGGAGATACCAAGCAGTAGGGAATGGTATTATCACTCACAGAAGACACTTAGGTGTAGCAATAAATGTCCAATATACAGTAGACTCTTCATAAACTAGAGTTCAAGCAATCAGCACCCTGGGTACCATACCCAGTAATTCTTTTGAGAATTTATCCCCTAGATACACTGGCACGTGTGGTGAAAGACTCATGAGCAGGAAGGTTTGGTGCAAGGTTGTTTGTAAAAGCAAACTCTTGGTTACAGAAGAGATGCCTATCACGGGAACGGTAAATAACATGGAGCCCGTGTGGTTGTGACAAATCACAGACGAGTCCGTTCTGCCTCCAGTGTTTGTAGAAAAAATTAATTATGAGGATTATATGCTCCCTAAAGAATGTTTAGTTGTTCATGAAGTGAGCTGCTTGAGTTACGTGACAATTTAGGCAGTAAAGGTTATTTCAAATTGACTACAGAGCAAATAGTTTGTTTTGGATTCATGGAATCAAGTTGTAGTATGGGTAGTCATTCCCAAATCTAACTGGTCACTGGATTTGTCTGGGCAGGGGTTGTCTTTTATTATTTTTAATGCAAATCGCTGAGACCTCTCTAAAAAATCAGTAGCTCTGGGGTGGACCCAAGAATGTTCAGTCCATCACAGTTGATTTCTGATGTTCATCCAAGCTTGGGAATCACTGTTTTGGTTTATCCCACTCTATTTGTTAATGTAGTTTTGATTCATCTAAGCTGATTAATTAATGAATAGCGAAATACCCAAAACATGTTTAAAGATGTATTCTGCTGCATTTATATGGACTATATGAATTGTAATACATAGAACAGTATGTATTCTAGAACATGTGTTCAGCACTTCATAGTTAAAGAAGCATTTGCAGATACTGTAGCAGAGGCACTGTAGTGTAGTGGTCCAAATAAAGGTTCTAGATGCAAGTTTCTTAGTTTCTGAAGATCAGAACATGCCACCCTGAAAGATGCCACTTTGGCATAAGGGTTAATTTGAGCTGAAGGCAATTGAGTGTCAACAGATGTAGGAGTTCTCTGTTCTCCCTTATCTGCCTAAAAGCAAGGTATAAATTTCCTTTTTCTTTTTTTGGGGGGGCGGGTGGGTGGTTCCCTGGCTGGGAATCGAACCCAGGCCGCAGTGTTAAAAGCGCCAAAGCCTTAGCCACTACACCACCAGGGTACCCCCTAAATTTCCTTTTGTGAAGATGTTTACCCACTGTACCAGAAAAAGACGAGCACCCTCTGTCACTGAAGATGAGGGTTGACACTGAGACACATTTGCATAAATGAACCTTATTAAAAATAACCCTTATCTTTCATTAGTACCCCCATATTATTCCCTACTTACTTCCCCATGATTTATTGTCCAAAACACCCTTTGCTTTGTTAAAAAGGTGATTAGCTCACTGAGTCAAACTGCTTCTTTGAATTTTGCTTCTTTGTGAACTCTCATACATAAAAATATTATTAAAATTATATGCTTCTTCTCCCGTTAATGTCTTTTGTTAGTTTAATCTGCAGACACCCAGTGTGTGAACATGAGAGAGGAAAAGTGTTTCCTCTCCAGCACTTCAAACCTCAGTTCTACAGCTTCCTATCTATGTGGCCTTGGACTTGTTTTTTGTTTGTTTTGGTTTGTTTGTTTGTTTGTAGTTCTCTCTGTGTATCATTTTCTTCATCTACAAAATTATGGTAATAATAGTACTATGATGGGGTTGTCAAGTTCAAATAAATACTTTTAAGCCCTTAGATCAAAGTCTGGTATTTAGTAATTACTTGACAGATACTAACTACTATTTTATGTGAGCTTCACAAGGTATTATTACTACAATTTTATGACTGTGAAAATGGAAGGTTGGAGTTTAAATTACTTGCCCCAGGTCAGATGAAAAAGAGTAGAAACTCAAAACCAGATATTCTGACCTCAGTTTTCATGCTGCCTAGTGTTTAAGTATTTATTTAACATTATAGAGTTGTCTCTAACTTTGATTGTTGCCAAGAGGATTTGGGACAAATACTCAATACTGATGACCGGAGAACTCCAGAAATGTAAGGGAAAACATGGAAAGGTATGGAATAGCTGAGAGAACTCACTTTAAAAACAGCTGTGGACACCAAATAGGAGAAGCTCTGACAATAAATAAGTGACACACGTAAGGACGGGTATGGGATGAAATTGAATTAGATAAGTGAGGTTCAACAAAAATAAAAAGTCAGGGGTGCTTTTGCCAAATTTGCTGTCAATTAGGATAATATCAAAGAGCAGACAAGAGGGCAAGTTCCATTTCACAGTTCCTGCTTCCCAGGTGTCACTCGCTGGGCCTGGCAGCCATGCCTAGACTATGACCATATTATTGCAAACATAGAGCCCACTCAGGGTTCCCTGGTGGTGCAGTGGCTAAGGCTTTGGTGCTGTCAACACCACGGCCTGGGTTTGATTCCCAGCCAGGGGACTACCTGCCTCAAAAAAAAAAAAAAATAGAGCCCATTCAAGTGAATACAGTGGATTTCAGCTTAACACTTGGATAAAATTGAATAGAGATCCAACTAGTACTATCAGTCACGTGGAAACAAAAAAATTATAACCTCCATATTTTTTTCATTCAAATTTGGCAAGAGATTATAACAGAAGCCAGAAACTAAAGGCCCTAGTTGCAGTTTAATTTTTTAAAAATTAAAAGAATGGGGGCAGTTGATAAAGATTCTTTGAGATGACAAGTTTCAGGCAGACATTAGTCTCTTTCAATAGGCAGGGGAAAGGTTAGCAAATATTTACAAGCCTGTTACCATAAAACTTCAATTAAATCTTTATTCTGTATCTTGTTTTCTTAACATTGTGTTTCTAAATTCTTTAAGAAGGAGGAAGAGCTTTCTTATAAAGTAAGAGGTCATTTTCAGTAGCCCTAAGGAATGTTCATTTGTAATTTAAAATCTAAATATTTTTAATATAAAACTTAGTTAGAATTTTTGAATTCTCTTCAAGTTTATAGTTTAGATTGAGTTTACAACGATGATTGGAGCGGGGCTTGTTTTTACCTGCCATGTTTACAATAATTTATTAAGTCCTCACTAATCTAATGATCTGTGTAAACTCTTAACCTTAGGAACAAAGCTAAAGCATTTACTATTTGTAAATTCTGGGAGGAGTTTTGTTTTGTTTTACTGATTGGTTCAAAATGGGTTTAAAATTCTGTGCTTTTACAAAATTAAATAAAGCGTTTCTAATTGAGTGAAAATCTTGACAAGTGCATCAGTGACTTGGAAGTCTTGGCCAAATTATAAAATACCTTTATTTGGGTACTGAAAACAATGCCCAAAAAAAAAGGAGGGAGACTTAGGTCAATGAGGGCATGGCTGATGGTGAGCTAATTACAAACCAACATGTGATGAGGAAGCCAGAAAACCTAATGTACTCTCAAGCTGGAGCACTAGAAAAGGACAGGTGAAGGAAATCGTGGCATGCTCTGCTTTTCATCACACCTGTATTACATGTTAAGACCCTATTTGCAGAGGAACTAAGAGCTCAGAGTGTGGCCCTGTGGCAGCTAAAGGCATGTACAGCCAGGCTCTCCCTTCAAGAAGAGTTTGTGGCCCAGCAATGGGAACTGTTAGCCTCCAGCTGCAGTACCTTTAGGCTGCACCCCAGCTTTCAGACTGAAGCCACACTCTCCCCAGACAGCTCCCCCAACCCCACCCCAACGCGGCCATTGACTTCAGAGGGCATTCAATGGCCTGGCCCTTTCTGCCTGGTGCAGGATTCCTGTCATGGTCAACTTTCTTTTCATGGGCAATGTTTGAGCTCCCATTTGGGTTAGGTAAGACTCTGAGAGCTGTAATCATATTAGCATCATGATCTCCCCGTCTTTTCCTGCCTAATTCTCGTTTCTCCCCCTTTACCTCTCACCCAGCTGCCGGTAATTTGCATCTCAACTTCTGCTTCCTGAAATCCCCTAAAGGAGGTCTAGGTCAATAGTCCTTTAATCAATACCTAATTAGCCAATCAATACTTAATTAGCTGATCAATACTTTGTGCTCCTAATCCCTCTATAAAAGAATCAGGTTACAGCACGACAGAAAACCAAGTTCTGCTTTGTTTCCCAGAAGGTTGTTTAAGTGTTGGTGGCCTCCTGTTTACGCTTGGATAGTTAATATAAAAACCACAGGTCTCGCCTCGCCGCAGCCTTTGTGTACCAGCAGGGGGTGTAAACATGAGGCGAGCCTCTCCAAACACTTTCTGGTTGTAAAGTTCTTGGGTTCCATGAACAATCGAGCATCGTCACGTAAAAGAAGAAGCTGATTTCTTCCGGGTTGCTCTAACAGGCAGAAATAGAAGTATTTATGGGCAAGAGGATTTTATTCCTTATCCAGAAAAACCTTTAAACAACCAGAAAAGTCCAGAAACAAAAGAGACTGCCAGTATAATTTGTAGGCTCCTGCCTTAGTTTGTAAGGGCTGCCATAAGAAAGCATAACACAGTGAGTGGCTTCAAGAGCAGAAATTTCTTTTCTCATAGTTCTGGGGCTAAGAGTCCAAGACGAAGGTGTCGGCAGGCTTGCTTTCTTCTGAGGCCTCTCTGCTTGGCTTATTGGTGGCTACCTTCTCACTGTGTCCTCATACGTCTGGCCTCTATACCCAAGCACGCCTGTATCCAAATTTCTTTTTCTTATAAGGACACCAGCCATGTCGTATTGTTTTGGGGCCCACTCACCCACATGGCCTCACTTTAATTTAATTACCTCTTTAAAGATCTTATCTCTAAATACAGTTACATTTTGAGGTACCCCAGGTTAGGGCTTCAACATACAAATTTTGGGGGAAAACAAAGTTCAGTCCATAACAGCCCCCCTCGGTGGAAATTCGTAATTGGAGTCCTCGTATGGCTGTCGGAAAGTTGTAGACTGGGTTTCCTCCGTGAGCGGGCTTGATCCCCTGGTGTGCCACTGGCCCCTCCAGGTGTGTGGCTCAATTTTGGTTAGTATGCATGTCTTACAAGGGGTTCCCCTGGACACCGGCCCTGGGACAAGGATTCAAGTGCAAATAGTTAAGTTGGGCGGTGGTCCCAAGAAGCATTGGTGAGGCAGGGAGTAGGAAAATGAGGCAGGAAAAAGAAGGAAGCCAATGGAGGGTGCTCTTTTAGTCAAATTGTCGCTGTCGGCAACCAGGGCTCAGGCCTGCTGGAGACCACACAGATTCACCTGCTCTCCCAGCCACAGGGTGAGAGAACTGGAGCACTTCGCCACCAGCCCCACAGGGACACGTGCTCGCTGGCACTTCCATCCTGCCCCACGCAGCCAGAGTGAGTCGTGGAAGCCAGAGGAGCCCCCCCGGTAAAGAGGTGCAGGGGCTGACAGGTGGGAGTCGGCCAGCTCTCTCAAACATGGTCCCTGCCGAGGAGAGGGGGCCCGGCACTCATGCTTTTCTTCCACAGGCTGAACTCCATGTCAGCCGGGACTGAGGTGGTCTTTAGTGGACAGAATGTGCAGTAGAGCAGGTCACCATGTGGTCTCTAATGGACATTACCTGCCACGCGAGGTAAGAGGGAAAGCGTAACAGCACAGCAGGATCACCTGTTTCTTGGAACACGCAAGAGTAGGCAGGCGCGTTCTGCCAAAGCCGACCCACTCGGACCAGCGTATTAAAAATCCATTGCCCAGGGAG
>PVJL010006535.1:0-90611 GCA_004026885.1 Lyroderma lyra
TGGTCACATTAAATTAACCTGGATAAATTTGGTACATCTCATTTATTGTAGTTTCTCCATGGTTTTATCTCATCATATGAGATGCCTGCACAGTAACAACAGTTCTCCCTTTAACATGTGTCCCTGACCTTTTCCGGACACAACATAACTAATATCGCCTTTTAAAGGACAATGTGTGCAATCAATAGTTCAATGTTTATTTGGGGACAAGTCGGGAGGGGATGGGAAAAAGGGGAGGGGGTGGGAGAGGAGGGAGGGGGAGCTAAATATATGGTGATGGAAAGAGAACACTGGGTGGTAAACTTACTATACAACAAGTTGACAATGCACTGCAGAATTATATGCCTGGCACCTATGTAATCCTTGCTAAACAATGTCACCCCAATAAGTAAAATAAATAAAAGACAGTGTGTGGAACGCTTAAAATGTGCTTTCAGATACAAGCACCTAGGGATCAATATTCTCTGACCTCTGGAGAGGATCTGATGCTGCTGCTCCTGCTGGCCCGTTGGTTGTGCTGAGTGGTCTGTGCTGGGGTCTGTCACATGTACAGTGCCATCACATGGCAAAGTGGCAAGGTCAGTGGGAAACATGGGAAATTGTAGGTTAGTTGTACATAAAATATGTGCAGAAAACTCCTTCCATGGAGCATATACAAAGTTCCCTGAATGATCTTGCTGCAGTGGTTTTTGTCATTTACTGTGTGGCCTAATGCTGCAACTATTCATTTTGACCACGATGGTTTTTAAAAGAAGTGCATGATTAATGGAAAAATTTTTGCTATCTTTTTGTTTCTCAACGAAGTTGATAATGAATGTGTAATTTGCACAAAATGTGTGAAGCCCTTTACCATCCAGCAAGGGACTGTAGTGATGTCAGTGACCATTAGAAAACCTGGGACAAATGCTGCTAAAGAAGTATGAGCATCTATCTCAAAGGTTAGTAGTTATTTTAAGAAGATTGTGCTTGTAGATGGCTAATTAACATAAGCAGCTATAAAAGATACATTTATATATATAATATAAGAAGTGTGATCAGAACATACAGCAAATGTTTAAATTTTAAAAAATTTACAGTAAAAGACACATTGCTCAATCCCCCTCACTTCGAACACACTCATGCCACCATTCCTGCCACTTTCTAAAGCAGTTCTGGAAGAGTCCTCTTTCATGAATGTCTTTAGTTGCACTGTCGTGGCTGCCTCAATGTCCTGAATCGATTCCAAACGTTCACCTTTCATGGTCATTGTGACTTTGGGGAAGAGCCAGAAGTCACATGGTGCCAGATCCGGTGAATAAGGTGGATGAGGACACACCGTAATGTTTTTATTTGACAAAATTGCCGTACCAGAAGCGATGTGTGACACGGAATGTTGTCATGATAGAGTATGAAACTGTTGGTCTATTTCTCAGACACTCATGGAAGAGGATTCCAGAACTGCTTCAGAAAGTGGCAAGAACCGTGGATATGTGTGTTCAAAGTGAGGAGGGGGATGAATGGCAAGGTGTCTTTTACTGTAATAATTTTTTTAATTGTTAGACTTATCAGGGTGACATTGTTTAGCAAGAATTACATAGTTTCAGGTGTACAATTCTTTTTTAAATTTAAATGTTCACTGTCTTTTTTTTTTTTTAATCACACCTCTTACATCACTGTGAAGCAGTAATGACTTTTTATTTAGGTCAAATGTCTGCTCTTCTAAATGAATTCTTTTTGTTTTCGATAGTGGCGCCCCGTGAAGGCCACTGGTCTGGCAGGGTGCACGCTGCTCCGCCTGTGTCCAGACGGTGGGTGGGAAAGGCCAGTGCTCCGAGTGTGTCATGCAAAAACAGACGGTAATAGAAAAAGAGGCTTCTTCCCATAAAAGAAGTCAACCCGAATAAATAAGATCTATCTGAAAGCTGTGATGAGTGGGGGTGGGGTGGTGGTGGGAGGGGGTGGTAAAAGTGCAGGATTCCGTGGCCAGAAATAAGAGGGAAGGGTTTCTCTAGCTGCTCCAAGAGTGATACTGCCCTTTCCCAGCCAGCAACCAAGTGCTGTGAAAGCAGAGGGGATGAGGGTCGAGGAGCAGAGGCCTGGGGTCTTGGGAGCTAGTTCTGTGGCTTCATCGGTCTGCAGGGCTGCAGGCACCAGCAGGGGTGGGTGGCTGCGGGGAGGGACATACTCAGGGCGTATTCACTCTCACCCTGGGGCTGGCACCAAGTGAGGCAGGCACCGAGCCCTCATAAGGGGACTTCTTCTTCCAGAGCTTCGTGTAAATTCTGTGCAGCACTTGTGTCTTGGCCTGGTTTGGCTTTGCCCTTCTGCATGGGTTCTGGGCACGTATTTCCAGACTGAGGGACCTAGTCTTTCTTAGGAAGCTGGGAATGTTGTCAGAGGCAGCCAGACAAAGCTCTTCCTGCTAAAACAGGAGGGGAGGGGCTTTGCTGTGTGAGAACCCATAACCACGATTAAAAGGCCGCTTGCTTTATAACTTCATTAAAAAGAAACAAAACAACACCCAAAGCAAAAATAAACACCGTGTGAGCTACACAAAACTGCAAAATACTTTTATAGGATTAATTCTTAATTCCTATATCAGATGTGAGGGGTGTTGCACAATAGCTGTGTATCCATATTCATTCCAATTAGGTTCAAGCCCGTAGAAAAGGGGGCCTGTAAATCCTAGCAGAGCGATGAAAATAAGCATTTGCTTAGAAGACTTCAGGAAATGAAGGCGGACCTAGAAGAAATTAGCCTAATGGTAGTTCAGGCAGGAAACTTAAAATAAGCACAACTATTATCTTCTTCCTTTTTAGATCTGGCTCTCTAAGCTGGAACTTGAACCCTATTGTCTCCAGTGCTGGAGCTGGAGGAGAAGTTGGGATGTCAGAAAGGGTAGAAATAGATACACATCTTTTTATCTTGTGGACACACTCCAGCTTTGCAGGCTAAATAGAATTCTCAAGACCTTGTGTACTTTAAAAACTGCTGATTTCCTCTCCTCCAGTTGAAGATTCACTTTATTCTTTGCATATGTTAACATTTGTGAAATTGGGATCTGTAATGCCAGCTGCTGGGCAGAGGAGTGAGGTACCAACAGAGTTGGCATCACCTATGGCCGCAAAAACGTAGCCAGCATAGAAGTATCTCTTCATCCTCTTTGCCTCTTCTGTCTCATTATTTGCACTGGTGGCACCACACAGTGTTAATGTATATGTGTGTCGCTAATGGTCACTGGAAATATCTCCACGAAGATTGCACTGCTTTACTGTGTTGAAATCAAAGTCACCATGTGTGCCTCAGCTGCCTGGCACATGCCAAGCATTACGAATTGCCTCATCACACAGAGTAAATTATAAACTTCCCAAAGTTAGGGGAAGTTGGTGTGACTACTTCATGCGTCACTTCCTGCATTATTCAGGCTCTAAAATTTATCAAAAGTTTGCAGTGACTTTCCGTAGAAGCTGCTTAATGTTTATCTTTAAAAAAGGAAAAACAAAATTATAAGTTTAACCAAAAAGGACTCGACAACAAACCCCAGGATTCTCCTGATGCCTTCAAATTACATTGTCCATCTAAAGTACACTAAAGAGGCCAAGCTCTTAAACATGGCTGAAAAGCACCATGTACCCGTAAAACTGAGTAACTGTGGTGTCCAGAAAGAGTTGGAAGACTAGTTCCTGATCATGAAATAAGCTAGAATTGAACTGCGGTAATGAAAGCCGTATATCATTGTAAAGGGTGGAAGATCTGTGTCTATAATCACCGTTTCGTTTGTTTGTTTGGGTGCTTTTTGCATGTGAATATCCAGTTGTTCCAGCACCATCTGTTGAAAAGACAATTTTTTCTCCATGGTATTGCTTTTGCTCCTTTGTCTAAGATGGGTTAACTATATTTATGGAGGTCTGTTTCTGGGTTCTCTATACTGTTCTATTGATTCATTTGTCTATTTTTTCTCCAATTCCACCCTCTGTTGATTACGGTAGCTAAATAGTCAGTCTTGAAATTGGGTAGGGTCAGTCCTCTAACTTTGTTCTTCGCCTCCAATATTGCATTGGCTGTTCTGGATCTTTTGCCCTGGTATGTGAATTTTAGATTCAGTTTATTGATATCCACAAGATAATATGCTAGAATTTTTATTGGCATTGCATTGAATCTATAGATCAAGTTAGGAAGAACTGGCATCTTGACAATGTTGAGTCTCCCTCTCCATGAACATGGACTAGCCCTCCATTTATTCAGTTCTCTGATATCTTTCATTGGAGTGCTGTAGTTTTCTTGTATAGATCGTATACATACTTTGTTAGATATATAGCCCAGTATTCCATTTTTGAGAGTGCTAATGTAAATGGCATTATGTTCTTCATTTCAAATTCTACTTTTCATTGCTGGTATGTTGGAAAGCAATAGCAGCATCTAATTGCATAGAAAAATGAATATTCAAGTTATTTAAGAATATGCACAGTGAATTTAGCCTCTCTCCCTCCCTTCTTTTCTCTCTACCTTCTCTCACTTCCTTCTTTCCTCTCTTTCTCTCACTGAAAGGCTTCTCTCCACTTGCTACAGCACCTTACGATCAATGACATCTCAGAACTGGGGAAATAGGGTGTTTCTCAAACTGTTTGAATGCATCATGAAGGGACGAAAGGCTGGAGATGATTGCAAACAAGTGAGATCACTGGGTATCTTTAGAGAAGATGCTGAGGAAATGGAATCACTGTTACAGAATCAAAGGCAGGTGAACGTGAGCAAAGGCCATGTTCCTCCAACCTATTTGGAAGGAACGGAGACTTCTTGGATTTGTCAGCATGGCCCAGGGATCACAGAGGCAGATCGGCAAGTGACAGTCTCAGGAGAAGAGGCAGTGGAGTTTGAGAAGCTGGAATGCACGGTTTGGGTGGAAGAGAGCTGAGTCACCTCCTTGCTAAATGCCTCATTTAGCAGGTAGGGAAAATGGGCTCAGATGGCAGAAAGCTGCAGAGTTGGCACTATCTCCCGGTTTTTGGCATTGCCACTTGGAGAGGTCAAGTGTGCACTTCCCGCAAGCCCTTTGTACCTGATGTTCCAGACCATTCTTCCCCTAGGTAGTAATATGGCTTTCTTCCTTGTCTCTTTGAAGTTTTCCCTTAAATTTCAGTCTCTGACCCGCTTATGAACAATTACAAATCCCTACTCCCCATACTCCCTGATCTCCTTTTCTGTATTTCCCCCCAAACCATTTATTACTCTCCAGGATACTATGTAGAGCTACTCGATTTTCATTGCCTTTTTCTATCAGTTAACTCCTCCACTGTGAGTGCCAATAGGAAAGGGTTTTCTTCTTTGTTTACTGCTGTTGGTTGTCAGGAAAACATTTAAAAAACAAAATCACCCCTCCCCCCCACCCAATCCCCAACCCAGAAACCTCTCCTTAAAGGTAGGAGGGGAATAAAAACAATTTATTATTAAATAAACATTAAGCCAGAATATGATGCACATCACAGGCAACCACTAAACAGATTGCAAAGACAGAAAGAAACCTCACTCTTCACAAAGCCAAGTGGACCCAAACCTTCTTTCCACAGCTAGGTTTTGCAATTTGGAGTCTGGTGACAAATGAAGTGAGGCCCTCCTCCTCCCAGGAAACCAGGAGACAGAGCATTCTCTTCTCGATGATTGCATTTCAAAGGGATGGCTTTCAAGTCCCTGAGAAATAGTCTTGATATGTGAGACGGCAAGAGGCTTCTTCAGCCATTAAAAAGATTTGCCTGCATTTCGACAGAGCAGAGAAAGAAATTCTGAAAGAACAGGGAGAAGGGGGGAGTCCCCTCCCTGATTTTCAACAGGGAAAATTAAGCCGCTTATTTTTAATTTGCATTTGCCCATACAGGCCCCAGCGTCTAGAACAATGCAGATGGTAGGTGCTCACTAAATATTTGTGGGATGAATAAACAGATGATGGGTCCTGGTGCAACTGTGAGAACACCTCATCCATGATTTCAAACCCCATTTACAAATCATGTTTCAGGGATTGTGAGAGTATTTCCACCCCATGAGAATGGGTTTTTGGGTTTTTTTTTTAATTTGTTCAGCATGTGTTCTGTGTCATTTTTTTTTGTTTCATCCTCATCATTAAAAAATGATTGAACAGTAACTTCCATGCAGTAAAATGAACCTTTTAAATGTGCCCTACGAGTTTTGACAAATGCAGAGCCATGTAGCTGTCACCACCACCATGATCTACAATAGTTACTTCCTTCACTCCAGAAACTTTTCTCCTGCCTCTTTGGAGGCACCTCCTCCCCTAATCCCAGACGTTGGCAGCTACTGATCAGCCTTTTGTTCTTGTGAGCTTTGCCTATTTCGGGATGTCGTATGAATGGTATAATATAATACATAGCCTTTTGTGTCTGACTGCTTTCCCTTCACATACTGTACTTAATATCCAGCCATGTCACCACATGTATCAGTGGTTAATTCTTTTTTGTTGTGGAATAGTATTCGTTGGTATGGAAGTATCCCAGTTTGTCCACTGATGAAAGAACCTTTTCCTCTACCCCCCTATGTTCAGTAACTGGGGCCCTGCAAATGGATCTGACAAAAGACAGATTAACAACACCAACAACAACAAGAAAAGGTTTGCTTCATATGCATAAGGAGGAGTTCCTCACAGAAATCCAAACCCTAAAGAGACTGTCAGACCCATTTTAGCACAAGGGCCATAAATCTGTAGCAGTGACAAGACAAAAGGGTTTGGAGCTTCTTGGAGGGGCTAAACCGTGGGAAGGTAAATATGTAGGGGAAAGTACTGGAAGGATTATTTAGTAAAGTTTGTTTGCTCAGGCCCATTTTGGTGCTGACCTTCCCATCTTCTTCGTCAGGAGAGAGAATTTATGGCCGGTCTCATTTCTCAGAAATTTCTGCTCTTATCAGATAAGGGAAGCTCTGAGAAGGGTACTTTCTTCATCTGTTGATTCTCAGGGGCCTTCAGCTCAAAATAATCTTTATACAAAAGTTGCATAGTTTGGGGTGACACACTCTGGTCCTCTTCAAAGGACATTTGGGTTGTTTCCAGTTTTAGGTGATGGTAAATCCAATAGTTTAAACAATTGTATTCTAGTTTTGGGTGAAGTTCATCTGGGGAATACCGGGGTGAGATGGCTCGGTATATAGTAAGTGTACGTTATACACTGAATTGAGGACAGGCTCTCTGCGAGCCCAGAAGAGAGCTTTCACCAGAAACCAACCAGGCTGGCACCTTGATCTTGAACTTTCAGCCTGCAGAACTACGAGAGAATGGACTTCTGTTGTTTAAACCTGTAATATTTTGCTATGGAAGCCCAAGGTGACTTAAGACAGTGCCTATTGGACTTTACTTTAAAAAAACTACTGAGCTATTTCCCAAAATCATGCTGCCGTTTTGTAGTCTGACCAGCTGTGTACTAGAGTTTCATTTCCTCTGCACCCTATCACTTAGTATTGCCAGTTTTTTTTACCCATTCTTTTTTTTTTTTTTTTTAATTCATTTTTATTGTTAGACTTATTGGGGTGACATCTGTTAGCAAGGATTACATAGGTTTCAGGCATACAATTCCACAGTGCATTGTCAACTTGATGCATAATAAGTTCACCACCTAATGTGACCCCTCTTTTTTACCCATTCTAATAGGTGTGTTATGTTTTTAATTTTTACTATTGTGTTGAACATCTTTCCATGTTTCATGCGGCTCTAAACCAAGTTAAACAGGTTTCTTCCTTTATTGTAGGACTACTCAGAACTTTACAATATTAATGCACATCTGGGACTGTGGTTTTCACTTGACCATGGAACTCTTTTCCCATAGAAAAATAATGATTCCAAGGTTAGTATCCCACTGAGAATATTTTGGCAAATACTGGCTAGCATGGTCAAATACGTACTCTTCTGGAGAGCATTTAGTCTCTTTCCTACAGACTCATTCAATCTTGCTTCCCTTTAGTTCCTATTCCTTTTGAAAACATTTTTGAGTATCAGCTGCGCTACCTCCAAGCATGTGCTCTTGCCATTCTGACAGAGTAAGCAGGAAGGTAGGTATGAGCAGGAAAGGAGACATTGTCCTGGGCCATTATCAGTGGCCTCTAAATGCAAAGGAATACAAGGAAAAAACTTGCCCATTAAGAGGCCCATTAAACAGATGACCCTGCATTAAGGAGGAACGGAACGCAAGGGAAGGAACTGGCCTGTTGGGGGCCCCAACTAGATACCCCTAAAATAGAGAGACAAAGTCCTCAGGGAAGAAATGCAGAGTAAAGTATCAGCCCTGGCCCATTATCAGCTACCCTCAAATGGAAAAGGTAAGATGATCAGAGAAATGCAGGACAAAGGGGAAATAACCTCACTTATCCAAACATAAGTCCTGCTTCCCAGAACTCGCTATTATGCAGCTTTGCTTCTTTCAAATCAATCACAAAAGAGGGGAAGGGGGGAGAAACTTCCACCTATAGGTATAAAAACCCCAAACAATGTAAAGTGGGGCAGAGGAGGGGGGACTGCTTCCCGCTCTTGGGGCAGCCCACTCCACGTCTTGGATTGTACTTTTTTTTGCTAATAAACTCTTACCTTTTCTATATTTTCACAAACTGTCTCTTGGCTGAGTTCTTTCCTTCACAAGACAAAGAACCGAGGGAAAAATCACCATTTCATGGTAACAATTCCACCTGCTTAGAATACCTTCCTGTATTTCTCCTCCCTCAACCCACCAGCTTTTCCAGTCTGTCTCATGCCCACAAGTAGCTTACCGCCCACAGTGATCTCCTTTCTCTGACCTCCCCAGTGACTGAGCCACCCATGGGGACTCTTGATCAGACAGACTCTGCCTAGCTTTTAAATCTATTTTTACAAAGTTTCTTGGCTTTATTTTGTAACTTGTTAATTAGTAGAAGGCCCTAAAATCCCAGCCTTTTACAAAAGTCCCCTGATGCATTGAGCTATGTGGATAACTCCTGCTTATAAATACCTGTTGAATTCATATAAAATAAATTAACAGGCATTTACGTAAGCTGACTTCATGTTAACGCTCCAGTTCCCCAGATACCAAGAAAAAGTGTCGAAAGGGGAAGTTTGTTTGCAGCTCTTGGCTAATTGGGGAGAAGACATTTAATTGAAATACGAAGCTCATGGCCAAGTCTCTCGGAACTTGTAGGTGAAACTAGGAGCTCGTGTTTGCTACTAAGCCTACCAACACAATCTTTAAATTGTTTCTTCTCCTTTGACACAAATAGTCATGAAATCAAGACATTGAAACAGAGATCAACCAGGCCACTCCTGTCTTTAAATGGATTGACCCATAACTAGAAGAAACTAGTGATTCCTGTGACACTCACATTTCTGTGCACCTCTCTCTTCTCATTGGTTCTCTCACCTGCCTCAGCAAATTTGCCATACTGAGCTCATGGGCCAAGGGGAATGGCTAGGTCAGGTGAATGGTGAGTCAAGAGTGCTCAGATGTTCCCAGATGAAGGTCAAGCGTGGCAGCAGCTGCTCTCCCACATCTTAGCCTTTTCTGAGCACCTCAGCCCTACAATAGCATCAGACTGGGTGGCACAAACTAGTGTGTAACCAGAAATCAGTGAGAATATGATGTGCACATTTCTACAGTGACCATGTCCTGTAACTTTCTGTCCTCTGTTCTTTTAACAAACATAGATTGAGCTTTTACTATGTATCAGGTACCGTAGGAGTTCCTGGGGGACACAAATGTGAACGTAACATGATCCCTGCCCCAAGGAACTTACATTCTCAATGGGAGACAGATACATAAAAAGAATCTTTCAACAGAACTCTAGTCATGTTCTCTAGCTCACACCATTGGTGCTGGTGGAAGCTGGGTTGACATAAGACCCTAATAGTAGTCACAGATTTATATTGCTCTGACTTCCATCCATAGGAGTTTAGGAGCTTCTAGAGTCTTCTATAGGTTTATGAAATCCTCTTAGCTGCCACATTCCTTCTTCCTCTGCCCACACTTAACTGTGGGCAATTCTCCTAGATCCTGTGGCATGTAGATACGAGCGCCCATCCAAGGCACCCTGACTGCTGCTGCTGTGTGGTTACTATATGTCCCCTCCCACTTTTGTGACAGGAGGCATGCCACCTGGTCTGGCCCAAGCCCCCATGACCATTCTCCACTTAAACTTGCTTAATGGTAACCTCAAATAGGTTTGAGTCCTCTTCACTCCAACTTGTATTCCACTCAGTTACCTATACTCCAGAGGTGTGCTTTTTAGTGTATAACTCAAACTACAATGGCATTCAGGCTGCGCTGGTTCACATAACACCTCTGTGGGGATTGCAGGCACCTGCTTCCTCCAGGCAGGCACAACACCATGCAAGTATGCATGGCCTGGTAAGTGAAGGACAGGCTGGTTTTAGCACCATCTCACCCCCTGACTGGCTGTCCTGGGCAGGGCACAACCAAGGCAAGTGACAGGCCTGCTGACAGCCCCTCACTGAGTTATTGAAAGGCCTTCCACCTTGACCTTCTGGTCACATTGCAACTGAGCTTCCCAATAATCATGTCTCCACTGGGCACATTTGACCATGTCCAGAGAGTGCTCCCTGCTGTCAGCCTGAATTAGGGGATTCCTCTTTCTTCTCTACTCTTTGCAAACTATCTGCATGGATCTGGATTTTCATTCATTGCCTATGGCATGGCTGAGACCACACTATAACTTTTAACAAGTGTTGCATAAGGTCATCAAGAAGACGTGACTTCTGGTATGACCTGTGAACTGGAACTAGGCAACTAGAGGCTCCCCACTTGCTCCCTGTGTTTGGAATGTGTGCTCTGCTTGCCTCCTCTGTGCTAGAAGCTGCCCAAGGACACAGCCTCGAGACTGTCAGGACCAGATACGTGATGAACCCCAGTTAAGGCCTCCAGTATACGTGACTGACCCTCAGTTAAAGTCTCTGTATAAACTTTTAAGATTCTGGTGGGCATGGAGAACTACTAATCTTGCAACTGCCTGAGCCTCATAAGTACCTTTCCTTGTTTGTGAAACCTGGCACCTACCAAACTGAGATGGTCTGCCTTTTTCTTTGTTGCAGATTACGCTCAGGAAGCTTGCAAGGAGATGGCAAAAAACAAGGTTTTTCCTGATGTTCAAGGATAAAGGAAGAAACATAAAACCATATGAATTCCCCCAGAAATCTATAGATATAGGTAGAGATAGATATAGGTGTTCCCAGGAAATAATTTACAAATGTTGCACAAACTATGATTTGCCCTGGGGTTCTCACCAGACCACTACCCTTCTGTCTTCATGGTGTGCTTCCTCGGGACCAGGGGCAGCTCATACCCACTGCCAGAACTACTCAGGGCACTTCCATCCTCAAACTCGGCACCAAACTAACCCATGGCGTAAGAGAGGAGGAAGTTGTGCCCTTCATCTCAATTCGGGGTGCTCATTTCCTGTCTTGGAAGTGATTGACAGTTGAATGTTATAACCTTCAAGAGTGCACCCCTTCCTGCAAGAGGGTGATCTGGCTACACAATAATCACACAAAGAAGGGATATGAACGTACCTTCCAAAGTTTGATTTCAAAAAGTCTAGGGATACAGGCCCACCTATAGACTTTTTGTGGCAAACTCTTAACAGAGATTTCAATTATTAACGCTTTAAATTATTAACGTGCCACCGCTGTAGTCTCTCTTGACAGAACCCATGTGGACTGAGCCAGATGAGAGTCGCTGTCCCATCTTCAGACAGTGCTAATATAATTCCTATACATTCTGAAGGCGTTTAGGGAAAGGGTGCAAGAACAACGTACAAGAAGTCAGATTTAAAACATGACCACAAATTCTCTGATACAGTTTCCATCAAGAGATTGGGTCTGTGTCCTCTGCCCTGCAATGCGGTTTGGCCTGTGACTGCTTTGACCATTAAAGAATGACAGAAGTGATGCCATGTGACTTTCAAGGTCAGGTTACAAAAGGTCATTCCTGGAGTCTTGCTATGTTGTCAGAACATTTGCTTTTGGAGCCCTGAGCAGCCCAATGAGGCTGCGGCTGCCATGCTGCTGAGGACAAGAATAGGAAGGGGGGCTGATAAATATTGCTTCCACTGTAATCTTTTTTGTCACACTAGACATATCTGGATATCACCAGTTCTGTGTAGTCACATGGTATCTCCCCTCCATCATTCTTGACCTTGCACACACAGATGCTTACATTTTTCACTCAGTGCACATCAAAATGGAAGAGTATTCAGACGTTTGATGCAAACAGTATGCTGTTGCTGAATTCTTAACATTTTTTTTTAAATGTGGGTATTTCCCTGGCTGGGAATCGAACCCAGGCCGCAGCGTGGACAGCCTTGAAGACTTAGCCACTACAGCACCAGGGAACTCCCTGAATTCTTAACCGTGGAAGGAGTTCCTTCATTTGAAATTCACAAACAAATGCAAGCCATTTATGGTGACCAGTGTGTTGATGTAAGTACAGTAACATGCTGGGTAAGGTGGTTCATCTGTGATGAAGAGGTGAAGCCTGCAATGAGGAAATGGTTTCAAAAACAAAAACTGATTTTTTTAAGAATAAATTTAAAAAACGAGTGCAGTGTTAGCAGAAGTATCTTGAAGTATGTGGTGATTTTGTAGAATAATTATGCAGCTTTGAACATAAATGATGTAGGTATATATTTTTTCTTATTTCATTAAAAATTTTTTGGCATTCATTTTCTATTTAAGTAGAGGCAAAATTGATCAGCCTGCCCTGTTTTCTGGTCAACAGTCCCAGCTGGGCCCATCCTTCATCCACCCTTGTACACCAGATGTGTGAGTCAAGAAGCCCTCTTGGAAATGGATCTTCTAGGCCTATTGGTTGTGGCCCAGATGCAACCTCAGACATCCTACAGCAGAGGAGAGCTCCACCTTCTGTTCCCTTTCCAAACGACTGACTTGTAGAATCTGTGAGCATAATGAAAAAATAGTTGTTGTTTCGTACCACTAAGTATTGGGGTGATTCATTTCACTCAATAAATAGGTGAAATACACAATCTTTTTTCAATTACCTCCCTTGCTTTAATATTAAATCCCAAATTCTTATCTCTCCAGGTATAAGAATAGACAAGACCTGTTGCTTACTTCTCCTTCTTTCATTTCAACTGCAGTGAGAACATTTCACAGGTGTTTTCATTTCCTAGAGTTGTTGTAGCAAATTACCACATCTTAGTGACTTAAAAAAACACAAATTTATTTTTTACAGTTCCGGAGGCTACAAGTCCAAACTCAGGGTGTCACCAGGGCCATTCTTCCCTCTCAAGTCTCTGGGGAAGGATCCTCTCCTGCCTTTTCCAGCTCATGGTAGCCCCAGGCACCCCCTGGTTTGTGGCTGCATCACTTCAATTCCTGCCTCTTGCTTTGTGTCATCTCCTCTGTGTGTCTCTCTCTGTGTCCTCTCCTCATCTTAGAAGGACAACTGTCATTGAATTTCGGGTACATCCTAAAACCAGGATGATTTTATCTCAAGTTCCTTAATTTATATTATATTTGCAAAGTTCCTATTTTCAAAATCATATTCTGAGGTTCTGGGTAGACATGAATCTTGAGGGGGACACTTTCAACCCACTATAACAGCTTACAAATTTCAGGGCAAAGAGTAACGTTCATTATTCTGCAATTCAATTTGATCACTACATCAAGCCCTCTGTTCATCTGGCGTCAGAATTGAGGTTTTGACTCAGCTTCTTTTGGATAAACTGAATGTTAAGGATTCTTCCCTCTGTCCTTTATTCCTCAGGTGGTCTATAAGTCCTGGAGTTCTGGGGGGTTATGTGTGTCCAGCAGCACTGAGGACAGGCATGTGAGGGGGGACTCAAAACACCCAGAATGTACGTATAAAAAATTGTGTGTTTATTTTTACATGTTTAAATGTCAGTCATGTTCAAAGTCCTCTCCATTTGATGCAATACACTTGTTGAGATGCTTTTTCCACTGCTCAAAACAGTTTTCAACTCATCCATTTGGATGCCTGTTAGTGCCTCTGTCATTTTTTGTTTCAACTCTTCCACACAGCAAAACATTTCCCTTGGAGGACTTTTTTCATCTGAGGAATCAAAACAAACAGTCGCTCAGGGCGAGATTGGGTGAATGGGGAGGGTGAGACACAAAGGTCATGTCGACTTTGGTCAAAAAGTGCTGAACACTCAGTGTGGTGTGGGCAGGTGTGTTGTCTTGTCACATGTTGTTCAGAAGATCACCCATCACAAAATGGGCAAACGCATTGAAAGAGTCTCCAAAAAAAAATCACTGAAGCCAAATGCAGCCTCTCCCAACACCACCAGCTGCTATACCGATGCAGATGGGTTCCTAGAGCACTTGCCCAGTGGGGGAAGCCTGCCCATCAGAAGATAATTCTGGTTTCTTTTTGGTCCCCCCTTGTGTTACACACAGCTGTCTGTGTCTTCTGCTAGCATTCCTTGACGTGTAACTGCCCAGGGCAGTTTACCCTGAAGCTCTTGAGGGACCCTGACTTGATTGAGTCTCTTCTAAGTCCCCATGGAGGTGCCTTAGAATGTGTTCAAAGGTCACATGTTTATAAAATTTGCAAAAGTAAAGCGTTAAAGTAACAGATTAAGATCGCTGTTTTATTCCAGACTGACTTATTTTCCATTTCTATTTTCCTTGTGTTGGTGTTGGGAGTGATCTTTGGGTGTTTTTTGTATTTGCTTTAAAGGAGTTTGGGTTGGAGACGTATTTAGTTAAATAGGATATACTTGTGTGGTTTTCAGACCAAATTACATATAGTTATCTACAACCCTCGTGATGAGAAATGACATTCTAGAATACTTTCCCAGCCCACTGGGCAGATTTACCTAGTGTTAGGACATAAATGTGCAGAATCAAAGATCAATTTGCACCAGCAGTAGAAGCACATGGGGAGTTGAGGAGAAAAAGTGAAATGTGTGGAGCTAGAAGCTAGACTGGAAAATTCTCCTATTTTTCCAAGTATAAAACTGTAAGTATAGGACGCGGATTACAAAGAATAGTTCTCCTCAGTTAGGAACGACTTTGATAATGCACAGTATTTAATTCTAAGTTCACCATGTATTTTTTTTTTGATAGAATGTGCATGAAATAGAATTTTTCAGACTTTGTGTTTATGGGACACAAACCTGTAGCAAGCAGTATTACAAATAGTGAAAATACCTGAAACAAGTCCTTTGTGAGAGAGACCATAGAAGTTTCCCCCAAACTTGAAAACAATCCTAAATATTTATATGACATTATCAATAGTAGCTTGTAAAGTGGAAAGGAACTTTTCCAAACTTCTTAATAATAAGAACAAACTTTGATCAAAAATGATTTGTATTTTCTATAAAAATATTATGAAATTGGTAGCTAATAATTATATATTTATTTGTTTATATGTTTATAAAATACACGTTTATGCAAGTGTGATAGAATGTTTTAAGCAGTTAATTAGTGAAAAAACTATTTTCTGGACTTTCTGATGTTTGTGTTATTTGCTAGTTTTAAATGAATACATTGCTTTGTGTTCTTTTCTCACTGTAATTATTAACATACATGCTTTTTTATATTTACAATGTGGCATTCTTTTCCTTCCAGGGTTACCCCAAGTTATATAAGCTTCAGGGTCCTGCAAAGCCTGAGCCCACTCCTGTCTCTCGCTTCTTGAATCTGCCCAAACCTGTCAGGAATTTCTACAAATTCCTCCTCTGAAGACTTACTGAAGACCTGACCTGCCAAGTGGGTAGGCTAGCTCCTTATCTATTCTCTTTTCCAACTATAGGCCAGGGCAACAGTCAATGCCATGTTTTCTTTGGGTTTGGTGTTTTGAAACTCAAAACATGAGTGAGTTGTCGCGTGGCGGGAGGACATACTCCTTAGAAGGAGACTTAGACTTCAATCTTTAAGTGGGGGAAGGGGACAATAAGTAGGTGCGGGAATAAGAAAAGGCGAAACATGGCTAGGAGTTTTTAGACTTTACAGACTCCTGTTCAAACAATGTTATCTTGGGTGTTGGATCAAGAGAGACACTTCCTTCCTGTCTTTAAAACAATCCATGCATCCATGTCAAAGAAATATTGGCAATGTGGTCCCTTGGGAATTGGGAACACCAGAAGTTGGTTTTATTGAACATTTTCAGAAATAACTAGGGAACATGATTGTATAGTGAAGTTTCCAAGTCTACGGCCTAAAGTGTCATTAAATACTTTTGGAAATGGAAAGATGATGTTAAGTTATAGAAAGTCCCTCTAGAATCCTGAAATGGGCAAAATGATTCTTGTTTACTTTAGTCCTGGCCAAGATGAGGTCAAGCGAACGGGGGTGACAGGCTCAAAGAGGCCAAGAAGTTCAGTCTTAAAGTTGCATCCAGTCATAACCTTATGTCTGGAAAAGTTAAAACCTCCAGATACCAAATGGTATGCAGGGACTCAATAATAGAAGCTAGGAATCCCATAATGTGTGGGATTTTGTGGGTAAAGTCTTGGAGCTCAAAAAAGTGACTTTCAGATTGATGAAATTATGTATTGATTTACATAATAGATAGTAGACTTTGGGACTGGGGCATGTAAATGATGCGGGGTAAGAAAGAGCCATGCATGTTAAAAAAAAAAAAAGCAACGTCTGTGTATATAAAAAATCATTCTTTTGCTACTCTCCAGGATTCCTAAGAGGCCCAGGAGGAATGGGAAATTCAAAGTAGTCTCTCAGATGAGCAGTGGTACAGTTGTGCTAGAAAACATCTAATCTGTTATTCAGACAATAGATAGGGAACTTGTTTTTGGAAGCAGAGAGACCTGGGTTTGAATCTGGGGTCAGCCATTTACTACCTCTGTGTTCTAGAGAAAAACCGTTTCCCCGCTCTGAATTTCAGTTTCCTTGTTTCTAGCATGAACATGAGAATCCTTTTCTCCACAAACTCACAAGGTGCTGTTAGGATGAAATAAGATGTAGGACCTGACATACTCAGAAAATGGTACATTTCATGAACTCATTTGTACCTATAATTTCCTAAAGCCTTAGTTATAAATAAAATATAAAATATGTATGTCTTTTTACATGTGAGCATTTTGACCTTGATCTATTTATTTATTGTATATGAAGAGACAGGCTGGCAGGGGCCCTTCCTATAACTCTATCCTACTGCTGCCCCCATAAGTGGTTACAAATCTTAAATAGATTGCACTAGGATTTACTGTGAAGTACCAAGACCATTCTGTAAAAAGTTGTGAAATTACTTTCATCAACAAATGTCAGTTTTGAGATTTTCCTTGTAAAAGCTAATTCCAATCTTCTTTGGAACTTTTAAATAGCTCAGCAAGTGCTTGAGATGTGATATAAGCAAGGAAACATTTGTTTAGAAAGACATAAACTACCTTAAATGCATAAACACTTGCAAAACTGTCATTGCTTTCACCACTTTCTTTTAGTATTTTGGAGGCCAAGCTACCTAGTTAAATGCTGCACAAAAGCTTTTTCTGAAATCAGCCTTCAGCCAGGGATTAGCACCGACGCTGAGAGATTTCGTTGGTCTTGTTTACATTCCTTGTGCAACCTCAGAACACTGTGTTCTTTTTCTTGTAATTGCACAACAGCAGCACTGCCGGGCGCTGGACAGCCTTCCCGCTCCATGCTGGGATCTCCTTCTGTCTGGCATTCTTTCCCAGCAGCTCTGAGGCTCTAGGTGGGCTGGTACAGAGGGAAGAACATGAGCTTTGGAGACAGACAAAGCTGAGCTCAAATGCTTCTGCTGTCATTTAGGATGTGATTACTTAATTGGACTCTTTGTTTTTGTTTCCTTCTGTAAAATAGAAATAGCAGTGTTACAGACTTTGTAGGATGGATGGCTGTGAGGATTGAAGAAGACAATGCGTGTAAGCATCCTGCATAGTGCCTGGGAATCTTAAGCACGCCAATAAAAGAAGTCATCATTTTAATAATGACACTCAGAGAACATGCAGGTTTGTTTTTCTTTGTCCTGTTGTCAACATCAAAGTGCTGTGCCTTTGCTTGAAGTCTCCAAAGATACCCATGAAAATGTTCCACTGTAGAAGGTGCTTTAGTAATATGGATTCTTGGCTTCAGTAACTATCTTTTAGAATGTTCTGTGGCTTGGCCAAAAGGCTGTCTTGGGGACCAGTGGTCATGCTCTGATTCAGTGCTGCTTTCGTAACATCTCTGGAGACAGAGATGGGATACCTCACTGTTGACTGTGAAGAGGCAGCTATGCCAAGTGGAGAGAAGTCAGCCTTGTATGATGATGACATGAGCACTTACAATTGTCCAAGTCACCGATCGTGTCTCTGCAGCTCATCTGTAGCATGGCTGAAGAGGACTGGGTGTGGCCACAGTTTGTATGTTATTGCTATGCAGTCATATGCAATGAATTCTCACTTTCCAGTGAATACATTTTCTTCAAACTTTCTGCACATGGTGAAGGCACGGGGCTGGCCTTGAGCGGTCTCAAAAGGCTTACTTGGGTGAGTTTTGCCGGAGGCAGATGAATAGGTTGGTGTTTGCCTAGTGTATGTTAAGCATTTGCTCTTGGAAGCTGGTGATAAGCACTCCACGGTGCAATGGCGGGGGGAGCTGGTGGTGCTTATCCCATGGCATGGTGGAAGGAGAACAGAGTTTAGAGTTACATGGGTCTGGACTTGAACCTCAGCTCAAGCCACTCCTCATTTACTTTGAACGATCTACTTACCCTTGCTGAGGTACCTCATTTAAAAATGAAAACCAGAAGTCTACCTAGCAGAACAATTGTAATGATTATAGATAAGAAGTACTGTAATTTGCACAATGCCTACTATAATGGGATAGCAATAAAAGATGGCTTTGCTATTCTTAAAAATAATCTAGGTCTACATAGAAGGGGAGTGATGGTGCCATAGAGCAGAACAATTTATTACGTAAATGGTAGTTATCCACACTGGCCTGTTTTCCCTGGGCATTACTTCATTAGTAGCTACTTACCAAAGAACAAAGATAGCAGGAATTTATTACTAAGTGAAATCCTGTCCAGACCTTGTCCCATAGGAAATCTTCTTGATGTCTGGTGTTGGATTCCAAAGTTGGCCTAGGGGCACTGAGCATACTAATGTGCTGGTCTAACACTGAGGACCAGAGGACCACTCTCCTCTTTCACAGAGTCTTCCTACATTTGGTAGGGCTCCTTGGGTGCATGAATACTGCAAACATAAAAGGCCATAGCATTGTTATGCTATGTATGTGCTACGAGTGTGAGCTGGGCCAGCACAACCTCATCCGTCTGTGCCACGTCCTCATGGGAAGGACCATCTCTCAGCTCCACAGCACTGCTCCAAACTAAATGTAATACAGACTGAGACAGCAAAGCATGAGTCTGTTGGGTCATATGAGACTGGGCTTGATCTGGTAATCTGTGGTACTATCCACAGGCTTGGGGATGAATAGAATCCACAGTGTGAATGAGATGTGTGGCAGAGGGTTGGTTATTCACCAAAAAACTATGCTCCCTTGTATAATGCTGGGAAGTGGATGCTCAGTGTGGGATAGCATTTCCCAGAAACACTCACACCTAATTTGGATCATGTGACTAAGTTCTGGCTATCAGAATGTGGGCAAAAGTGATATAAATACTTCTAGGCCTGGCCTATATGATCCTTTGCACTCTCTGTCCAATATGTTAGCTGAATGTTCGTGCCATGGGCAGCGTTGCCAGTCATGCATTGAGGATGGTATTGCTTCTTTCAGCAAGGGTCTCCACAGGATTGTATAGAGTGGAGCTCTGTGTATCCTTGCCTGTGACAATTGGATGCTACGTGAGTGGGAAATACATTTCATTTATTTATTTATTTTCTTTTATTATTTTTTTCAGTTACAGTTGACATTCAATATTATTTTATATTAGTTTCAGGTGTACAGCATAGTGGTTAGACTTTATATAATTTATGCAGTGATCTCCCTGATTAGTCTAGTACCCACCTGGTACTATATACATCGTTCTTGCAACATTGACTATATTCCCTATGCCATACTTTACATCCTTAAGACTATTTAAGACTATTTAAATACTATTTGTATTTCTTAATTGCTTCACCTTTTTTTACCCAACTCCCCAATCCCCCCCTCCCAGCAACCATCAAATATGAGGGTTATCTGGAAAAAATCCAGCCATAAATGCCTCTACTTCTCACATTACATGGCTGGATACTTTCTGGATGGCCCTTATATTCTCTGTGTCTATGAGTTTGTTTGTTTCTTTGTTTATTTTGTTCTTTAGATTCCACATATAAGTAAGGTTATATAGTACTGATCTTTCTCAGTGTGGGCCTGTTTGGGATCATCTTGTTTGGGACTCTCTGTGCTTTCTGGGCTTTTATGTCTATTTCCTTTGCCAAGTGAGGAAAATTTTCAGTCATTACTTCAAATAAGTTCTCGATCCCTTGCTGTTTCTCTTCCCCCACTGGTACTCCTCTGACCCAAATGTTGTTAGGTTCTATGTTGCCCCAGAGAAATCTTGTATCTTTATCTTTTTGGATTCTTTTTTCTCTTTGTTATTTTGATTGGACGTCTGCTACCTTTACTTCCATGTCACTGATTCGGGCCTCTGCTTCATCTGGTCTGGTGATTCCTTTTATTCCATTCTTCATTTCAGTTATTGTAATCTTTATTTCCGCCTGATCTTTTTTTTTTGTGGTTCCCTGTGTTTTTCTTTATGCTTGTTATCTCTCTGCTGAAGTTATCAATAATTTCTCTGATCATTTTGTATAATCGTATTGAGCTCTGTCTTTGATAGGTTGTTTAATTCCATCCCGTTTACTGAGATTTTCTGCTGTTGGAGTTTATTTTGAGCTCTATTTCTTCATTTCCTCATTCTGGCAGCTTCTCTGTAAATATTCTGCTCCGTAACCCAGCACTCAGGAGGGCCGAGATCTGGAAGAGGGAGGGCACCCAGGTTTCGAGCCTTTGTTTTCTGCCTGGAGGTGTGCGGCCACGCAGGCAGTGCAGGCTTACGCCTTTTTGTTCTCCATTTGCCCCCAGGTCTCTGCCCTGAGTCTTGGGGTCAGTCTTATATGCTGGGTCCCTCAAAATGGGCCGGTTCTGGACCAATAGGCCCACCTGCAGCCTTCTCTTTCCTTCTCCTTCCTGGACCAGAGCTAGGTTGGGCCATGGTTTGGAGGGGTGGGACAGCCAGATTCCTGCCTTTGTTTTCCGCCTGGAGTTTTGGGGCCACATGAGCAGTATAGGCTTATGCCTTTCTGTTCTTGGTTTGTCCTGAGGTCTCTGCCCTGAGCCTTGGAGTCAGCTGTCCTGTATGCTGGTCCCTCAGACCCTGATGGTTGTGAGCAAGGAAGTGTGCCTGTAGCCCCCCTCTTTTTTCCTTCCGGGCAGAGCAAAGTCAGGTCATGGATCCTCTCTGCCCTTGTCACTTCCCATTCTCTTGGAACCAGAGTGAAGTTGGTGCATCTTATGCACCTGGTCTGCACCTCCTTGGGCCCAAAGTGAGGTCTGGCTGCAGTGTCTCTCAGGCCCCGCCTCTGGGCCTCCTTTTCTCTGTCCCGTGGACCAAGTGAGGTCCGGAATGCCCATCTGCTGCTTTTTTCCTCCTTCTATCCCCAGCAGTAAAGTTCCAAGTGGGGACGTGCAGGCCCACATCTCTGCACCTCCCCTTTTTCTCCCCCTTTTGTCCCTCTTTGCCCACATGCAGGTACTTTAATGTGACAAGCGGGTTTCTTAGCTGTGTTTGTGCATTGTACAGTGAGTTCTTAGTTGAGTTATAGATGTTTCATTTATTGTAATCTCCAGGGGAGTTTTGCAGGGGTCCCTGTCACACTGCCATTTTCTTGCTCCTCCTATTCTATGTGTTTTGATTGAAGCATTTAATCCATTTATATTTAAAATGATAATTAACATATAGTCATTGCCATTTTATCACTTATTTTTATGTTCCCCTCCCCTTTCTTCTTCTCAAAGAAGTCCTTATAATATTTCTTGTAATACTGGTTTGGTGGTGATAAACACTTTTAGCTTTCCTTTTGTCTGGAAAGTTCTTTATTTCACCTTTCATTTTATTTATTTAGTTAGTTTTGTGCCACTGGCACAGCCTTTCTCTTTTCTCCTGAGCCCACATGTCATACAAGACCGTGATTTGTTCTGGTCAGCTTTTCCACAGCAGTTTCAAACTCTCCCAGAGCCTATTTGCTGTCGAACCAGCGCTGTTGCACCTGTCGGCTCTGATTGCAGCTAGGGCCCTATTCTTGCCCAGGGGAGCTTAACAGCCTTTGTTCAGCCTCTAACCCTCCCAGGACACAGTGCTCTGATTGGCATCCCAGTGCACCTCCACTCAGTTTGGGTTTTAACTAGTCCACAGTATCACTGAGCTTCAGCTGCCCACACCTTTGCTTTTGTCAGCACTCTGTCTTCAGCCCACCTGGGGTTTGTTTTGCACTTTGACCTGTGTCCCCAGGCCCCTATCTCATTTCTTCTTCTACCAGCTCCGGGTTGCCTTCTGCAGCCCTGTCTCCTCTCTGCTCCCTCCCTTCTCTCCCATTCACTCTCCCCCTACTTCTCTGACCTTCAGGTGTTTTCTTGTGATGCGTGAATCTTTCAGCTGAGGCTGTGCCACTCAGTGTTTTCCCCATTGGATCCCAGTTGTTCAATTTTATTTTCCAGGAGAGGTTTCAAAGCTCTCTCTCACCACCATCTTAGCCCCCGCTCAAAAAAAGACCCCAACAATTTGATATTTACTTAGCTGGCTCTGAAAGTCTCATATGTAAGCCTAAGATTATTATTCCTTTCAATCCCTAACATCTCTTTTCCAGGTGCAGGCCTTCTACTGGTTTCAAAGGTAGCTTTATGTGGGGAAGGAATCTCTAAGTTGTAGAATAGAAAAAGAAAAGGAGCCCACCCCATCTTAATTCCTTATGTTTGCCCCATCAAGACCAACAGGGTAGAACAAAACCCACCTTCCATGTTTAAATGACAGTCTTTCTGGATAGAGTACTCTTGGTTGCACATCCTTGCTATTCACCATTTGGAATATTTTTATATCAATCCCTTCTGGTCTGCAAAATTTCTGAAGAGAAATTAGCTGACAAGTCTTATGGGCGCTCCCTTATAAGTAACTAGTTGCTTTTCTCTTGCTGCTTTTGGGATTCATTCTTTGTCCTTAACCTTTTGAATTTTAATTATAATGTGTCTTGGTGTGGGCCTGTTTGGGTTGATCTTGTTTGGGACTCTCTGTGCTTCCTGGGCTTGTGTGTCTATTTCCTTCACCAGGTTAGGACCTTCAAATAGGTTTCAATCCCCTGCTTTCTCTTTCCTTCTTCTGCTACCCCTGTGGTGTGAATGCTGTTACATTCTATGTTGTCCTAGAGGCCTCTTAAATTATCTTCACTTTTTAAATATCCCCCATTCCTTTTTTGCTGTTCTGATTGAGTATTTTCTCCTACTTTGTCTTCTAAATCGCTGATTTGATCCTCTGCTTCATGTAGTCTGCTGGTGATTTTTTTTAGTGCATTCTTCATTTCAGTTATTGTATTCTTCATTTTTGACTGACTTTTTTATGGTTTCTGTGTCTTTTTTATGCTTACTATCTCTTTGCTGAAGTTCATCTATTCTTTCCCTATCTTCATTGAGCATCCTTAAAACAATTGTTTTGAACTCTTTATCTGGTAGGTTGCTTGCCTCCATTTTATTTAGTTCTTTTTCTTGAGTTTTCTCCTGTTCTTTCATTTATGACAATTTCTTTGTTTCCTCATTTTGGATTCCTTTCTGTGTTTGTTTCTACAAATTAGGTAGATCTACCATATCTCCTAGTCTTGGCTAGATGGCCTTATGTAGTAGTTTTCCTCTGGGACCCAGTGACACAGCCTCCCTAGGTGCTATGGGGGTGTCTCTTGCGTTGGTTGTGTGTGCCCTCCTGCTATATTTGACCCTTGAATGCTATTTGCATGCAAGTGGGTGATATTGACCCTCAGGCTGACTGGCTGTGGGGTTTGGTTATGTTTACAGCTTATAGGCTGTTGTACAGGAGGCTTACACTGCAGAATGAGATTTGCCCTAGTGAGCTCTGATGTCTGCTGAGATTGCCTTTTGTATGTGCCACTTGTGGGGCTAATTCAGTAGTGTTTTGCTGTGGTCTGAAGCTGACCTTCAGGTATGTTGGTTCTGGGGCTTCTTTGGAGGGACTTTGGTGCAGTCCCCAGGTCAGCCACTGTCTGTGTACAAAGTGATCTGCATTTGGTCGCTTACTCTGCTGGACCTGGAAGTGCATGGGGGAGGCCACGCTGCCAACCCAGGACAGTTCCCACCAGTACCAAGACCGGGGTAGCTCTGCAAAAAGCATAGGACAATTGGAGGCCTGCTGCCACTTGCTAGCTGCTTTAAGGCTCAGTTGCTGTTAGAGCCTTGTGTGGTATATGAGTTGTATAAGGAGACATCTCAGAGAGTCACCAGGGTGGGATGAGTGGTGTTCACCAGGTTAATGCAGGTTTTGGTTTGATGCCAGAGCTGAGGCTGGAGCAAAACTCTCAGAGCACACCTAGGCCAGCTGCTGTCTGCCTGCGCCCCATGAACCCCCAAGAGTTGTTCAAAGGAGAGTGCAACATAGACATAGGTGGCTGCTCACTGAGAATGTGCTTCCAACAATGTGTGAGTTGGATGAGGCAGAGTCCCAGGGTGTTGCCAGGGTAGAGCAAATGGAGCTCACCAGGCCAATGCAATTCAGATTTGGTTGTTTGAGGGACGGCTCAAGACAGGAATGATCCACTGACTGGCCAGCTGTACAAAGGAGAATTTTACACAAGGAAAATGGCAACTGAACCTCCAGTCCTCACCCTGAAACCACACAACTCTCTCCCTGTATATCTCTGACTCTTTCTGATTAACTGTCCCTCTTCCAGAGCCCAGCATGAGTGCCTGTAAGTAAGTGAGTCTCTGTGTTAGCCCTTTACAAAGAACATCTGGGTTTCTCACAGCCTTTTATCCAACCTAGGTGGTTGGAATCCTTCCTATTTTTCACAGCCAGATCATGTGGGGGATCCTCTTCCCTGCATTAGCATTCTGGGTTGGGAAGCCCCAGTGTGGGCCTGTGTTCCTCGGGTCTGCTCGTGGTGGTGGGGGAACCTCCATGACTGAGATACCCTTCCCAATACTTAACTGCTACATGCAGATGTGGGGCAAGCCCGTTCCATGTCTCCACCCCTCCTACCAGTCTTGATGTGGCTTCTGCTTTATATCTTTAGTTATAGAACTTCTGTTTAGCTAGACTTCAGGTGGTTCTCCATATTGATTGTTTTATAATTTAGTTGTAATTCAATGTGGTCATAAAAGGAGGTATACACACAGTGTTTATCTACTCTGCCATCTTGGATCCTTAAATTTCATTTATTTTATACAAAACATAAAAAATGTTGATGCCTATATTTCATACAAATAAATAATAGTATTTTACTGCTGAAGTTTGGAGGTTTATGTCTGAGAGCAGCTAGCACCATTTTAGCTAATACAAGATGATTTGTAATTGACTTTTCTAGAATGTCAGCCTGGGAATGCTGGAGATTTGGCTATGTATTGACCAGATAATCATGGGTGTCTGGTGGGTGATTACACTAAGTAACACTAACCTACCTTAAAGCAACATTCAGTATATGTTGATACCTTTCAGGACAAGAAGAAGAAAGCCTGGGATTTTTAAATTTAAGTCTGGATCCATGAATTTTGAGTAGATTTATAATGCACAACAAGCCATAACTATACAGAAGGAAATATCCATTTACTAAAGTTTTAAAAGGTTCTTTCTTGGAATTTATCTGAATGAACATAGTTGAAGTTACCTGCTCAGTAATTATTTATTGAATAATTAATTTAATTGGGGAAGAAACATCTAAAAACTTTATATTCCCATTATGTTTTGTGCAAAACTGTTCAGATGTCACAATAAAAACAATAGTCTAATTAATAATCACTTGGATTCTTGAATGTCTTAACAATATATATGGGTGATTATTAACTGTCAAGATAATATTACAAAATCTACTATGTTTTGTTTTTCATTCCATTCCATATAAGAAAGTGTCCCATGTAAAGACAGCTCACTTTCACTTCAGCATTTTTGGTGGGGATTATACTCCTTTCTTTATCAGTCTGTCTCATAGATTTCTTGAACTGGGAAGTTTGCCAAGTTCCTCACATTTCAGCCACATAAGGCAAAACTCACCGGAAGCATGCACTTCCTTTCCCTTCCCAGCAACAATCACTTTATCTAATCACCAGGAAGTCCTGTCCACTATCAGCTGTGTAGTGTGTGTGTGCGCATGTGTGTATCTTACCCACAGTGTGACATAAAAAAGACATATATAAGAAGCAACAGAAAGGGCTTTTCCCAGCCTACTTGGGAATTCCTAACCTGTCTGATAAGCTTCCTTTTCTGTCTTTCTCCTGCAGAGGCCATTTCTGCCCAATTTGGGTTTGGTTCTACCATACACCAAGAGGCAGTTCACCTTGGGGGATCCTGAGGAGGGGGGGTTATGCCTATTTTCAGTGGCCTCTAGGAACCCAAATTCTTTTCACTTTTTTATTCTAGAAAAGTGACTTACTCCCTTAAAATATTTTTTTCTTGCTTCAAGTAAAGTAACTCATAGAATTGATCTTTGTTATATTTTTCCCTCATCAAGTACTGTATCTGGCACTCTGGAGAAGCCACTAATTGTCCTCTAATTGTCCTGGGTATTAGTTTATCTAATAACATAATGGTTGTAATCATATCTCTGATTCAGGAACACTCCCAAATAGTAAATTTAGTGAAAATGTACATGTTGTTCATATCTAGTGCCCCAACTACTATTGCTGCATTATACAAGATATGACCATTGATTTTGTGAACTCCTAGAAAAAGTACTACATACCTCATTGCTGAATATCACTACAGTTAACTTCAAAGTAGTCCCTGTGCAAAGCTATACACTGACACCAGCACCTGATCCACCCTTCAAAGCAATTTTGAAACTCTTTTTCTGGAATGGCCATCAGAGCTGTGGTTGTATTACCCTCGATGTCTTGAATGTTATCAAAATGTCTTCTTGTCAATATTTTTTTATCTTTGGGTAAAGAAAATATCATTGGGGACCAGAACAGGTGAGTGGGGATGGGTTCCAATATAGTTATTAATATTTGTGTATTGGGTAAAAACTCCCTCATAGACAGTGCCATGTAAGCTGGTGCAGTTGTTATGCAAGAGCCACGAGTTGTTGGTGAAAAGTTCAGGTCTATTTTGTCTAACTTTTAGCCTTTTCAGCACTTGAAAATAGTAAACTTGGTTGACTGTCCAGGTGGTACAAATATCTAATGAACAATTCCTTTGATGTCAAAAAATGTTAGCAACATCGTTTTGACTTTTGATTTGGACTGATGAAATATTTTTGGTCATGGAGAATTGGCTGACTTCCATTATGCACTTTGACACTTTGTTTTAGGGTTATATAGGTATATCTATGTTTCATCACCGGCCCAAATCATCTTCTTGCCTCTCCAAAAGGTCTTGGCAAAACTCTGACTCTCCTTTTCTTTTGTTCATTGGTGAGCTCCTTTGGGACTATTTTTGCATGCACCTTTCTCATGCCAAGATTTTCAGTTAAGATTTTCCTGTTTCTCTATCAATGTTTACTTTGTCTGCTATGCTACTCAGTTCGCTGATGATTTTGATGCACAATTCCATTACTTTTGCAATATTTTCATCAGTTCTGCTTGTTACTGGCTGCCCTGACCTCTCTTCATCAGTGACACTTTCTCTCCCCTCAGAAAAACATTTAATACATCTATACACTGCTGTTTTCTTCATGGCATTATTTCCATAAATTTAGACTAACACATCTCTGATCTCACTTCTACTCTTGCCAAGTTTAACAAGAAGATTAATGTTTGTCCATTGTTCTCATTCAAGCTCTGACATTCTCACAAAGGCACACAAAAACATGCAACAACAATAATGAACGCCACTCAACAAGACAACACCATGCATTGATGATAACGCAGCTATGAGACACAGATATACTAAAGGTTATGAAACCTTACTGAGTTGTTCGTACGGTGCTGCCAATGTAAGTGCACGGTGGCAAGTTCGCAGACTTAATTGTCAGACCTCATAAGTAACCCCCAAAACTTAGTGGCTTGAAACAACCATTTTATTATGCTCTTGGATTTTAGGTAGCAGGAATGGCTTGCTTCTGTTTTTGATATCTGGGGTCTAGACAACTGGTGGTGACACAGCATTTGGGGGATAAAGTCACTTGAAGACTCCTTTGCTCATATGTCTGGTGCAGGGCCTGGGAGTATATCAAAATGAGCATTGTTGAATGGAGCACCCATATAGGCCCTGTCTGTGTAGTGTGGCATCCTCACAGTGGTGGCCTCAGGATAATTGGACTTCTAGCACAGAAGTTCAGGGCTCCAAGTTCAAGTGCACTAGCCTACAAAACTGAAGCTCAATGGCCTTTTATGACCTAGAAGTCCTGCAATATCATTTCCGCTGCATTTTTAAAATAGGAGTTAAGCAATCATTTTTTAAAATATACTTCACAAGTATAACTTTGGAAGGGCTATTTGACAAATTTTAGCACTAACTGCCAACACTGTGGACATATTCAACAAAAAAAAGCATTTATTTTTGGCCCTTTTAATATAGGGGAAGTGTCCTATTGCATCACCAATGATAGAGAAGCAGTAACAGAATTGAGGGCTAAAGAAATTAGGTGTTTTGTTCCAACTGCTAGTTAGTTAACAAATAGTATTACACAAACATACATTAATATTTCTCATGAGCATTAGTGATTTGCCAAATAAAGTACATGAGCCACAAAGCTGTCCAGATCAAAGGAAAGGGAACTAGACTAATCTTCACAGAGTAGTGACAAAGTTCTAAAAGAGCCTGGAAGGGCGATGTCGGGATCCTTGCATCCTTGAAAAATACAATTAGCCACCCTAGATTCTGCTTTTAGAGGTTGTAATGGGAACTGTGTTGCAGAATTTGAAGTCACACAGGTCAGTGCTCTGCATTGTGCAAAGAGCTCTGGGGGTCCAGGAGGGAAAAAATACTCTCTCATTGGATGAATCTGGTTGCATTTTAACTAAACCTGGAAATAGTTTGAGGCAGACAAGAGGGAACACAAGGTAGAGGAGACTGCACTTTTAAATACAGGGACGTAGGGAAGGGTGGTGCAATGTGACTACATCATTGTACCTGTGGCATTGGAGAGGACTCTGGGTGGAGGGAGATAAGCTTGAAAAGTAGGTGAAGGCCGAATTTGTTTAAACATTTGACTGACAAACAAAGAACCCAGAAGCCTGCTTAGATCAGTTCCTCCTACCTTCCATTCTTCCTTGTTAAGTCTCTACATTTTTTCCATTTTATTTAAATTAGGTGAGCACTCCTTCCCTTTCTGATATATTTAGGCATAAATGTACTTTGCTATGTTTTGTGTTCTTATTTTTATACTATTGCATCTTTGCACGTTTTGTCTCAGCCTCTCCTACTGCTTTGAGTTTCCCGTGACCTGATTCAATGTGGAGACAGAAGGGGTCCACTTGGACTCTTTCTCCCTGATTGACTTCTCCATTCATTCAGCCCTGTCCTCATTCTGTAAAACTGCACTTGATCCAGTATCGCACTTATTGTAATCGTTAGTTGTGTGGGTTATTCACATTTTAAAGGACTATAGTCTGGATACTGACCAGCCATCCTGAGTACTTTGCAAGGCAAATTCATTGAAAATGGGGACAATATTTAACCATCTTTTCATCCCTAATGCCTAGCAAGAAGGAAAAAATACCTCGGTTGACTCAACACAATAACCCATACCTGGAAGTACAACTGAGTATTATTCAAATCGAGAATCAATAAAAAAAAAAGTTGATTCTAAAATACCCTCTGTGTATCTGAATTGGGCAATTGCTGTGGGGAAAAGAAAAATAAAGAAGCAGTCCCTTCCCTCAGTGAGCTTCTGGTCTATTGTGGGGGTACGGGAAGGGTAGTGGGAAGGAGCAAAGCGTGACTGCATGGAAAGGTAAATAATGACAAGGTAGTAGTAGAATAACAGCCCCTCTCCCAACATGTCCACCTCCTAATCTGTGGAAACGGTGACTGTATTACTTTACAGGACAAAGATACTTTGCAAATGTGATGAAATCAAAAGTTCTGAGATGGGGAGATTATCCTAGATGGTCCAGTTGGGTCCAGTGTCATCAGATGGGTCCTTACAAATGAAAGAGAAAGGCATCAGCCTTATGAAATAGGAGAATGACCCGTCTGACCACTGTTGACATTGAAGATTGCTGGCTATGAGCCAGGGAATGAAGGCAGTTTCTAGAAGGCAGAAAAGGCAGAAAGGACCACAGCCCTGATTACACTTTGATTTTAGGCCAGGAAGACCCATTGCGGACTTCTGTTCAGCACACTGTAAGATAACAAATTGGAGCTGTTTTAGGCCACTGAGCTTGTGGTAATTTCTTACAGCAGCAATAGGAAACTAGAACAGCAAAGTTAAATGAGATGAGAATCCAGCAAAGAGTGTCGTAAGTCAATAAGCCAGAAATTGCCAAACACTGAGGTTGCTACTGTAATGCCATATATGTGTCCTCCCCATTGCGCCCTGCACGAAATGAAACCTTACTTCTGCAAAGTCAAGCATAAAAAATAATTGGGCTTGTGTGGAAAAGAGGGTTGGGGTGGATCATTAAAAATTTTTGGAACTTACTACCAATAATACAAACAATAACAATGCTAATGAAAGTATTAGTACAGCAATTTCCACAGGCATTGCATCTGCATCAGTTAGTCTAGCCATGGCAGCTTATACCCTGGGCTTTCTCTCAGAGAATGCGTATAAGGGCATGTGTTTCTGATAGTGACTTCTTTATTAAAATTAAAAATAAAATCTTGAGATGGCCTTCTTGGTCAATCATTGCTTTTCAAACACCGGAGGAAATGTCTTTGCAAATCCTTCCGCTTCACTTACAACTTCCCCAGACACAGTGGAAAGTCCAATTTCTTGATGTTTTGAAACCAGCTCCTACTTGCACTAATAGGAGACACTTCTGCAAAATACTCAGTTTTTTTTCTTAAAATTTTCACCTACTCATAGTGCTGAATCTTTCTATGTAATTTGGAAAACCCTTGCTGCTCATGGCCTCAAAATGTTGACCTGCTGGGGAAAGTTGCACACAAGCAGTGTAACTGGTAGCAGCCCTGAGTGCAAACAAGGGTGGCGTGAGTGGCGAAAGCCCGCTGTGGAGGTGGTCTGGAGCTGAGCCTTGAGAATGAAGACGACTGTGGAGGGTAGAGCCAGCCAATGTGGCGTGTGCCTGGGAGGGCTGTGTTTGGTTCCAGCACCACTGCCAGGTGCAATCATAGTGCCCAGGGGTAACAGTCCTCCCATATACATGACTGCTTCTCATGAGACTGGACTGTGGGCATTTAGAAGCTTCTTTCAAGGAGTCAGTGCCACCCCACCCCCATTCATTCCAATAGGCACTGCAGCTTCCCCATGTATCCTTAAACTGCTTCGCCCTGTAATTTCCTGATCAAAGCAGGCTCCTGTGATTTCATGGCATTGGCACTCTTGAAGGAAATAAAAATATAGAAGAACAGGTTCTGGAGGTGTGTCCTTTCCCAACTTTTCCAGCCAAGGTCCTTCATATGATGTTAATGCCTCTGCCTATCCCAGAACACGGAAGGAAAAGGCCTCACCAACTTGGCAACTATAGGATAGGTAAGCATTCAAATGCACAGCCCACCCCACAGACATTAGGACTTCCTGCAAGAGGGGGGACCCAAAAAACTCCGGAATTTATTTATAAAAAATTGTGTATTTATTCTTACATGTTTAAACTTCAGCCACCTTGAAAGGACTCTTCATTTGATGCAATACACCTACTGAGACACTTTTTCCACTGCTCAAAACAGTTTTTGAACTCATTGATTTTGATACCTTTTAGTGCTTCTGCCATTTTTTGGTTTACTTCTTCCACACTGGCAAAACATTTCCCTCTGAGAACTTTTTTCATCTGGGGAAACAAAAAAATAAAGTTACTCAGGGTGAGATTGGGTGACTAAGGAGGGTGGGGCATGGGGGTCATGCCAGTTTTGGTCAAAAACCGCTGAACACTCAGCATGGTGTGGGCAGGTGCGTTGTCATACCTCATGTTGTTTGTATAAATCACTCATCATGAAATGGGCAAACGTGTTGAGAGAATCTCATATTCACTGAAGCTGAACTCAGCCCCTCACAACACCACCAGCTGGTACACAGATGCCCATGGGCTCCTAAAACACTTACCTAGTGGGGGAAGCCTGTACTACAAGGGGCCTGCCCTCCAGAAGATAATTGTTTGGCTGGAGGGAACCTCCTTGTATATTAATGTGTACAATGCATTAATACCCATTTCTCAGCCTTGGAGCCACTCTTAATCCAGGTCTATTCCTCGTGCTCTACATCTGTACAGTCCATTCTTTTTCCTTCTCTCCCCTCCCCTTCTTTTCTCTGTGTGTCTCTTTCTCTCCTTTGCCCTGCAAATCCATCCTCCACATTCGAAGGCAACTCTCCCAGTGGTGAGGAGCTGTGAGTGCTCCAGCTGCAGCTGCAGAGCCCCCTGTGTGGCCCCCAGGCCGCTCCTCCCTTTGTACATGCAGATCCTTGTGTCCTGCTCCTATCTTGTTTGGGCTCTGCCTCCTGGACTCAGGGTTGGCCTTGGTCTCTGTTCTTAAAGGGCCACACATTCATCACAGCATTTTCAAACTCTCCTGCCTTCTGTTCACTCAAGTAAACTCAGAGATCACTTGGTGTCTGGCCTGCAGAGTATGCCATGTTGGTAGAGAAACAAATCCTTAAGAGGGTTCAGAGAAGAGCTAGGAAGACAGTGGGAAAACTGAGGCCACACAACCCGGCAAAGGAGGCGCCTGCTGGGGAGTTGTAAATGTGGCTCTTCTACAGAGGATGGGACGTCCCTTTCTTTCTGTACAACAAGCAAGACGTAGGCAGCCTTTACTCAACTTTCCCAGAGAGGAAAGAATTGCAGGAGGAGGGACTATAAAGGAAAGAGAAGCTGGTGCTTTATCACGGTCACAAAAGGATTCTGGAGGAGATGGGGGAGTGAGATATGTGAATGCAACTTCTCACTCACTGACTCATATTTAAGAAATGATAATAAGAAATGAGTTACATGCAATTAGTAAATGCTCATAAGGTGCAGATTAAATATGTAAGTGAATTTTATTTAAATTAAACATTAAGGAGCTCTATCAAGGGCAATAATGAACAGTTTAGAAGACTATAAAAAAGACCTGATTAAACTTCGTGTAAATGGGGCAAAAGGAGGTAACTTCCACTGGGCAGCGCCCTCAGCCCCCCTGAGAAGCAGCATCTGCAGGTGTAAATATTTGCTTGCCATCTGGTTCAGCAAACCATTGTGCTACCGCACCCACCTGCTTCCAAGGCAGCCCATTTTAAGCTGGTTGGGTGAGAAGGATATTGGCCTTTGTGTTCTAAAGGTGGGGCATGAAACACAGTGGATCTTGACTTTCAATTAACACCGCAGAGAAACGAGATCCGTAATACACTGAACTCTAGTCATCCTGCTGGATTAGCAAAACCACCAGGCGGTGTTTTCCCATGTGTCCTATTCCAGGACAATGCTCTGAGAAAAGCTGAGGAAGCTGGCACACAGTACTGGGGGCAGGTTGGGGGAGTGGAGAGAAAAGAAAGGACTTACAGGTTTTTAGCAATTGCTGCTAAAAGATGAAGTTGTTTATGTAACTTCTAACACCGGTAGGGGAAGGATTCTGTGAAATCAGGAGACAAAGAACTTCAGTCAGCAAATAAATATATGATTCACATTAGCCAGGGGGTGGGGGAGGGGTTGGGAAGGGACCGAGTCTATGAATAGTCACAGAGTAATACTTTTTGAAGGCCTATCTAGGGCTAAGTGTCTGATTTAATTTTGTTTGTATAGAGTGATGATTTGGAGTATACATTCAGAAAAACAATTGCTCCGATGAAGTGCCAGCCAACAAATAGAGATCTCTTAGTAGACCCAGAGGCGTGGACTTCCCATGTCCTGGGTGCCAGGTAGCTCTGCCGTTGACCTCACACTGACCTCTGAGCAACAGAGCCTTGCCCTCAAGGGAGCAGGTGGTGTATTGAGGCATCAGGAGAGGCACTGAGGCCCATTGGAGAATTATGAAATAATCAGTCATCTATATGAGTCCTGGCTATTAGCAGGAAGCGAGCTAAAATATGAAAATAAATATGCATATTAGAAGCTGTGATAGATCTCATTCACTTTGGGGAAGTGCATTCACTTCATGGTATTAAAACTCACTTTCTCTCTGGGTGGAGATGCTGAAAGCTCCACTTGGCTGCTCCGGGCTCTGAGTGTGATTACCTCATGCCCGGGGGTCCTCTATCAAGTGGGTCAGGCACTAATGAAGAGAGCCTTTGTTTGGGTAATTTTGTGGAAAGACAAAAACTTCAATGAAAGATTGTTTGAGTCAATGACAAACTCTTTCACCTTTCATTCACATCTAGGAGGTGCGCTCCATAATCTTCCTGAAGTAGAACTCAAGGACATTGTCATAAAGCCTGGGAAATTTATCACTAGGCCGATGGACACGGCATCAATGCAGGAAAGTGGGACATGAGACCCAAATCCAGGCACGAGCAGGGTTTTCTCAGCAGTGGGCAACACCCCTGGTTCTGCTGGGGCATCTTTCTCTCAGGAAGATCTCAGCTGAGAGGCAAAGGTATAAGGTGTCTGACTATCCAGGTGACTATTGATGATGACATTGGCTAAAACTCAGTGTGGGACACTTCAAGACTTCAATTTAAGATTTAAATGTTGGCTGATGGTTTGAATGTTATTTTAATGTGTGAATTTAATTTTAAGTTGTGACTTCCTTCCTGTATATTGTGGTCAATGCATAAGCTGGAGGAGGGAGAGTTGGTATCACTCTGTAAGATTTTTGGGTGGATCCTTGAGTCAATGGAAATCTGACACTGCTGAGATGTAACTAACTTCTTCAAGCACAGGCTCTTGGGCCCAGAGACAAGAGTATCACGCACATTTAACTGTCCATTCCTAACTGGAGCTGAAGTCTCCAGAACAGTGGAAAACAATAACTTTTACAGCAGTATTTGCTATTTCACAGCTGAGAGAGGAACTCAAACTGAAGGCAGGAAAGTGACATTTTGGAAATACCTCCAGAGTCCACTGAGAGTTATAACACAATCTGTCTTTAAACCTCCTAAGAATCATCATTAGGGATGTATTTTTATAGAGTCTTGGGATGTCTATCTTGTATTAGTAACTGTTGTAAAGTGGAGGAATTGCCCCAGCACCATGATTGCCTTTCTGAAATACCAAAAACAGATTCAAATTCTTTGCCAAGAGGAAATTTCTGTTTTGTTGCTTCCCAGGAATGGGTTTTCATAAAATGGCATTTAAAAACATGTTTTTCTATAGTTGAATATTCATCTAGACTGGAAAACTAGGCTACAATAACTTATTTAGTGACCTTAGATCATCTCATTTTCTTTCTATTGCTCTCCTCTGTTTCTGAGTTTTGTTTGGCTTGAATGTATAAAGTTTTTCACCACTGAGAACTCTCACAGAACTAGGTTAGGAAGACAAAGTGTTGAAATCAAAGGAATTTTTAGCCAGCAACTTTTCAATAGTTCAAGATTTCCTCTTTTCCTTTTTCTTCTGTTTTTTCTTCAGAGGAGAGCAGGGTGTGTGGAGTGAGGACATGACTACAAGCTGCCTAGGCAAGAAATGCTGTCTCAGAATATTAAATTTTAAAAGGAGGAGAGTTTAGAAATGATAATATATTTATGGTTTACTTCTTTCCTTTTGTTCGACGCCACTGACTGCTTGCTTTGTAGTTGCCCAAAATGTTGCTTGCAAATCCCAAAGTGCGTCCATGAAATTGATTTTAGTGGCCATGCTTTTCCTAAAATGCTGGGGATTGTTCTTTAAAGGTTAATGTGTGTTTTTAGTTGGTGAGAAGGTATTTATAGACCATCCCCTGGGTGCACAGTGATGTAATGGGCCTTGGATGTGGGCCCTGCCCTGCTACGTTTACAACCTTTGTGAAAAAGGAGGCCTCATTTGTAATGAAAGGAACTCATCCCATGGAGCCCAGCAGATTGGGGTATAGGCAGGGGGAGCAGCAGCGAAGGGGCCCACTGTGGGGGAGATGGGCATAAACATTTGCCTGGGACCCCACCTTCAAACTCCTACTGGGTTTTGGAAAAAATAAAAGCAAGTAGACCAGACCTCTCTTAACCTCTGAGGGACACTGACAGGGAAGAGGGGACACAAGGAGCAAGGCCATTGTGATGAGTGCAGGGCCATTCCAGCCCCCAGGGCTCTATCCTGCCTCCCTGTTTCTACACACTCTCTCCCAGCCACTCATCCAGCTCTTGTCTTCCTCTGCCCAGCACTCTTTCTGATTTTTAGATGCTTACATTGTAACTCCCAAAATAGACTGGGAGGCTGCTGGTGTCATGGAGGCATGGGCCCTGCCCAGCTATATTTACAACCTTTTGATAATGGCTTTGCAGTAAGTGAGGCCTGGGTCCAAATACTCCCTGTGTACACAGTTAACAATGTTTAACTCTATGATCCTGCTCTGTAGAATGGGAGCACCAATGCCCACTTTTCAGGGTACTTAGGAAGAATAAAGTGGGTAATGTGTGTCAAACACACAGCACAGTGCCTGGCACATGACAGAGGCTCAGTGATGGTTACTTGTCCCTCAGCTCCCTTAAGGGGAGCCAGTCTCAGGGATTTGCCTGTATTGATGTATGAGTGGAATACACAGGGCATATGTTGCTTATCAGATGTGAGGTCTTCCCAGTTTCCACAGAGGGAAAGGAAATGATTTTTAGGAAAGATGAATGGACCCTTAGAAGAATAGATGGGAGGGATGATAGTTTGTGACAAAGTTTGTCTGGGTGTGGTGTCGACTTCTAGTTTCCTCTCCTGTGACATCATGAGTACTCCCTGGTTGATGAAACTTTTGGGAGGGGATTTATAACAACTGATTTCCTCTTGGAGGATCTGTTGTGAGGCAGATAAGGGGAGTTCAGAGAAAGCCTCTCCCTGCATTGCTGTACTTTAATTGCCTACAGTTCAAAATAATCAATACACCAAATATATTTTGGGGTGGCATGTCCTGAACTCCTACAGTCATATTTGAAGTGGCACATTTTGCTACCCTTTATGTACAATCATAGATAAAGAACTATGGGCTATTTTGAAGAGAAAACCAGAAGCATCCTTTGGACCCACTGAAGGGGAAAACAGGAATCTGCTATCCTGTCCATAAAATGTGCTGTGTAATACATACACGATGCAGTGGGTGTTTAATGAAGCACTTTCAAGTGGATAAAAGACAGGAGACTACAAAGATTTCATTGATAATTTGCAAAGTGGAGTGTGCAATGCAAGTTTCTGCCAGCATTTATACATCCTCTGCCAAACTTGAGGAGGAAAGAAGTAAACGGCCAGGAGGAAGAGGGGTTTGATCATCAGATGGTTAAATGTGTTGCGATAGTGTTCTATTAGAAGTTTTGAAACATTCAACATATGTTCTCTTTGCTTCAAACAGAGCCGAATGGAAAACATCTGGAGAGAGACACACACAGCAGCGCTATGTGAAACATCTGTGCTTAAGTCATACACTGTGCTGGCCATTTGTCTGCAGGCTCTCAACTCCATTCTCACTCTGCCCATCCTCTATAGGGGACTAGAAGCCTGCAAACTACATTTCCCAGACTCCCCAGCGAGCTGGCTTCCAATTAGCTTTCTGCTAATGGGAGACACTGGTGGGAAATTGGAAGGGAGGTAGAAGGGAGAAGCCAATTATTTTTCCAATGAAGTCTTCGGCAGTGACTGCAGCAAAAGCAGTTTGTGCTCAGGGAGTCACATTTCAATAACAATGGAAGCTGGGGTGCTCCTGCAGCCTCTATGGCACAGGATTCCTGGACAGGTGTGGCAGCAGTAGCAGCAGCAGCAGTGCAGTGACAGGCACTGTGGGTGGGAGCTCAGCCTCCTGGCTCTCTGATAGATGTTCCAACAACAGCAGTGGGACAGTAGGTATACCAGCAGCCTCAGCAACAGACAACTAGCGGATTTTGAATGACCTCATTTTTCTTTTGCTCTGTCAATCTTAGGATGGTAGCAGCTTTCTGCAGTTACTAATCTCTGAGTGATCTGCTCCTCTCTGATCCAGCCCATTAACACATTCATAGTCAGTTTGCCATGTTAACACTGCTCTATTTGGAATTCCTCTAGTAGTTTCTGTTTTGCTGACTGGACACTGATCAATACATACATATAAACTAAAGACAAAGATTAAAGGCAAATCAAATTAAATGTATTTAATCCCCTAGTCCACTTGCATTTTGGATCTTACATAAAGGAAGGGATGAACAAGACTTTATCCCCAAATTCAACAACAAAACTCAAGTTTCTCATCACATGTATTGCTGCCTCCACCAAGGAAAAGAGATTAACACAACAAGTATTTTAAACAAAAGACGTTCCTTTAAGTCATGCTTGCCCACAACTTCAGTCTATAACAACATTAATAATAGGTGTTTTTTCATTAAGTGTTTTTTGGTAGAATCACTTAGGTTGTCTTTCAAATATGTTGTTTTCATTGAATTATCATAATAACCCTAGAAATTGGGTATTATTATTCTCATTTCATCAATTAGTAAAATAAAATATATATTTTTATTTTTTCTATTATATTTGACATACAATATTATATTAGTTTCGGGTATACAGCACAGTGACGAGACATTCATAAAACTTACAAAATCCTCATTTTGATACATCTGGTTCCCATCTGACACCATATATAGTTATTACAATGATATTGATTGTGTGCCCTATGCTGCATTTTACATCCCTGTGACTATTAAGTGACTATGAATTTGTATGTCTTAATTGCTTCCCCTTTTTTCACTCTCTCCTCCAGCTCTCCTCCCATCACACCCCCAAATCCAGTGCCCATCTAACACCACCCACAGTCATTGCAACATTATTGACCATATTCCCATGTCATGCCCTATATCCCCATAACTATTACTTTGTAACCACCAAACTGAACTCCCCAATGCCCTGCCCTTATTTCACCCACTCCCCAACTCTTCTCCCACCTGGCAATAAACCAAATATTTCTATATCTATGAATCTGTTCTGTTCTGCTCTTTTATTTTTTCTTTGGATTTCACCTATAAGCGAAGTGAATTTGCATCTGTCTTCCTCTGTTTGTTGCTCCACTCAGTGCAATGCCCTCCATGTTTTTTTATTTAAATCTTTAATCCATATAATTTGAAAACAACTGTTGATAGATATGTAGCCATTGCCATTCCATCATTTATAATTTTTGCTTTTCCTATTTTAAAGAAGTCCCTCTAACATTCCTTGTAATGTTGGTTTGATGGAGATGAACTCTCAGTTTTTTCTTGTCTGGGAAGCTCTTTATCTGTCCTTCAATTTTGAATGATAACCTTGCTGGATATCTTGTAGATTCTTGGTTTTCATCATGTTGAATATTCTCTGCCAGTCTCTTCTGATCTGCAAAGTTTCTGATGAGAAATCAACTAAGAGTCAAATGGGTGTCCCCTTATGAGTTACTACTTGCATTTCTCTTGATGCTTTTAAATTTTTCTATTTTTCTTTAACTTTTGCCATTTTAATTATGATTTGTCTCTGTGTGGGTCTGTTTGGGTTCATCTTGTTTGGGACTCTCTGTGTTTCCTGGGCTTGTATGTCTATTTACGTCATCAGGTTAAGAAAATTTCAGTCATCATTTCTTCAAATAAGTTCTTTATCCTTTGATGTCTCTCTGCTCCTTCTGGTTCTTCTATGATACAAATGTTGTTATGCTTGATGTCCCAGAGGAGTCTTAGCTTATCTTCATTTTCTTGGATTCTTTTTTGTTGTTGTTGTTCTGATTGGGTGTTTTCTGTTACCTTATCACTGATTCGCACCTCTGCTTCATCTAGTCTGGAGATTCCTTCTGTTCTTTTCTTCATTTCCTTTATTGTAGTAATCATCTCTGTCTGGTCCCTTTTTATTGTCTCTATGTCCTTTTTTAGCTTGTTATCTCTTTGTTAAACTTTTCATTAAGTTGCTTAAGCATCATTATAATCATGGTATTGAACTCAGTCTCTGATAAGTTGTTTGGCTCCAACGTGTATTCTGGGGTTTTCTGTTGTCCTTTCTTTTGAGATGTATTTCTTCGATTCCTCATTCTGGCAGCCTCTCTGTTCACAGATATTCTGCTCCTTAACCCAACACTCACTGCTGCAATTTCTTCTAAGCTCACTGCTGATGGTGTGGGGTGGGGGCAGAGATCTGGCAAGGCGATGGGGGAGGGCAACTAGTGTCTTTGTTCCCCACATGTCACTGAGAGCAGCTGTGTGGGCAGTGCCGGCTTTCGCTTTTCTGTATTCGGTTTGCCCCGAGGTCTCTGCCCTGAATTTTGGAATCTGCTGTCTTATAGGCTGGTCCCTCAGACAGGGCTGGTTGTGGGCAGGGAAGTGCACTTGCAGACCCTCTCTCCTTCTCCTTCCTGGACCGGAGCGAGGTTGGGCCATGGTTTGGAAGGGCCTGGTGACCAGGATTCACCCCTTTGTTTTCTTCCTGGAGCTGCAGATCCACAAGGGCTGTAAGGACTTACACATTTCTGTTCTTGGTTTGCTCCAAGGTCTCTGCTCTGAGCCTTGGGGTCAACTGTCCTATATGCTGGTTCCTCAGACTGGGCTGAGAAAAGTGCCTGCAGCCCCCTCTCTTCTCCTTCCCTGGGGGGAGTGAGCTCCTCACTTCCCTCATCTCTCCCCCTCTTTTTGATAACTGGAGTGAAGATGGGCCTCCAGATCTTGTGCACCGGTCTGCACCTCCTGGGGGCCAAAGTGAGGTCTGGTTGCAGTGTCTCACGGCGCCCATCTCTGGGCCTCCTTTTCTCTGTCCCGGGGAATGAGTGAGATCTGGAATGCTCACTCACTTCCTTCTTTCCCCTCCCTCCCCCAGCAGCAGAGTTCCAGGCCAGGGCTTGTGTGCAACCTGCATCTCTGCACTCCCCCACCCACCTTTCCCCTCTCCGATTGCCCCTCTTTGTCCACCTGCAGATACCTGGATATGACGAGTGGGTCTCTTAGCTGCGTTTGTGCATTGCCTGGGGAAACCTTAGTTGAGTTATAGATGTTTTATTTGTTGTAATCTCCAGGGGAGTTTTTCAGGAGACACTCTCATGTCATCATTTTATTGTCTCCAAGTCAGCCAAAATAAAATATTTTTAATGGCACTGGTTGATTATTTAGTGACTACATATCCCTCTCTTTCTAGTATGTGTGCTTTTTGTGTATGTGCACTACCCATTCCTCCCATCCAGCAGTTGATTCCTTCACTTCTTATAATTTGCAATGACCTTGTAATGTACACTGGCTTATAGGATGTGCCAGAAGTGATATGTGAGATCCCAAGCCAGGCTCAGGACGTCTGGACGTTCTACCTTCATTCACTTGGCACGTTGTCCTGTAATGGTTCTGAATGCAGCAAGTCCAGCCTACTGGGAGACGAAAGGCCACGTGGAGAAGAAACAAGATGCCCCAGCTGACAGCCTGTCACCTCTTCCAGACATATGAGTGTGGCCATCTTGGACCTTTCAATCAATTGCCTTTCACTGAACGTAGCGGTATGAGCAAGTCAGGCAAAACTAGGTGGGAAGTCTTCCAGGTCACCCACAGATTTATGAGAGCTAAAAAAATCATTGTTGTCTTAAGTCACTAAATCTATTAGGCAGCAATATATAACTGATACAGTGGCCATTTGCTGTTTTTGCGTCCCAAATCTCTTTTGCTGTACTTACTAATAAGATGCTTGTCCCTCCCCTAATCAAGGGACAGGCATGTGACTCATACTGATTCAACTGGATGCTCTGACTCTGGAATTTGATTTATGACCAGAAGGAGGAAAATTCTGGGTGAAAATACTGAGACCTGGTTTCTGTTATTAAGATGCTCTGGAACCACCGGTTCTCATCTGTTCCTAATATTAGTCTGAATCAGTTTTTGATGCTGTGACAAAGTGCCTCCCAGTTATATACTGTGACAGATTAAGAACTAGCTCAAAGTCACACATCTATAAGTACCAGCACCCCCACTTGGACTCATATCTGTCCAATCCACTTTCCACCAACTCATGTTGCTTCCCTAATTTCTTCTGATCTGGTTTCCTCATGCATTTTAGCATTTGAAGATGCCTGATCTTTCCTAACAAGCATTTAGAAGGGCCAGGAATCCATCTGTGAGCTGTAACTTGACATCCATATTGGCCTCTCACTCAATAACCAGGTTGGCAGTAACCAGAGAAGGGACTTTTTAAACTGGAGAAATAGTGTGTTGAGCACAAAGTGGTGGCTATTTTTTTTTTTTTTTAGATTTATTGCAGTATACTTGACAAGCAGTAATGTGAGCAAGAGAAAAGTTCCCCTTTTCCCTCTTAGTTTTTCTCTCTATTCCAATAATCAAATTGACAGGAGACAGATTAGCAGGAGAAAATAAGCAAATTTAATTGTGTATGCACATATGAGGGTTCCATATGTACCTACTGGGCAGTTGAGGCTTATCTCAAGCTAAAAAGAAAACAGGAGTGGGTAGTGGTTTGGAACTTGAAAGGGGAGCAAGAAATCCACATGAAATAAAAAAGCAAATATTTGGCAAACAAATGTTTGTTGGACCATCTTTAATAATGGGTCACAGAGAGGACTTTGATCAAAACAGTCCTGCTAGATTCCTCCCTGTCTGTCACATCTAGTTCATATTAAACTGTAATACTCTATGATGATAACTCCCTTCCTGGAGCAGGTCATTTAACAAAATTCTTTTAGGCAGTGAGGGGGAAGATCACAGGTTTTTCATGAGTCTTTTCTTTTTTTCTTAAAAATAACCAGCTTAAAATAATCAGTATCCCAAAAGGGCATATTTTGGGGTGGCAATCTCTTATCCTCTTCAATAAAATATACAATATGTAAATGCACATATTTAAACGGTGTAATTTAGGAAGCTTTGTCATCTGTACACATGAATAAGACCATTGCCACAATTAAGATGATGAACATATTCATCACCACCAAAAGTTTTGTTTCCTTGCACACTCCGTGATTCCTCCCTGTCTCCTGCCCAAGCCTCTCCCCCTTTCCCAGGCCACCTTGGTCTGCTTTCTGTCACTGTATGAGGCAGAACCCATGAAAGACTGAAATAATCTTCTGGAGGACAGGCCCCTTGTAGTACAGTACTAGATGAGTGTTTTAAGAACCCATCGGCATCAGTGTACCAGCTGGCGTCCTTGTGAGAGGCTGTGTGTAGAGTAAACATCCTGAATTGTGGCAAATAGATGACTGGTTCTTCCACCATGACAGTGTGCCTGCCCACTCCTTGCTGAGAGTTCACCAGTTTTTTACCAAAAATGAACTGACCCCTGTGCCCCACCCTCCTTATTCATCTGATCTTGCCCCAGGCGATTTTTTTGTTTGTTTCCTGGAATGAAACAAATCCTCAAAGGGAAATGTTTTGCCAATGTGGAAGAGTTGAAACAAAAACGGCAGAAGCCCTAAAAGGCAGCAAAATCGACGAGTTCAAACAGTTTTGAGCAGTGGAAAAAGCATCTCAATAGGTGTATTGTATCAAATTGGAGAGTCCTTTCAAGGTGACTGAAGTTTAAACATGTAAGAATAAATACACAATTTTTTATAAATGCATTACTATTTTTTTGTCACCCCTTTAGATTAGTTTGCATTTTCTACAATTTTATGTAAGTGAAATCATACATTGTGCATACTTTTTCTTCAGTTTCTTACTCAGCACAAGTTTGAGATTCATTCGTGTTGTCTTGTGTATCACTAGCTTATTCCTTTAGATTGCCAAATAGTATTTTGTTGTCTGTATATACCATGGTTTGTTTACTCACTTATCTGTGGAAGGATATTTGAGTTGTTTCTTATTTCAAGTTAATACAAATACAGCTTCTGTGACCATTCATGTACAAGTCATTGTATGGACAAATGCTTCCATTTCTCTAGTAAATATCTAGAAATGCAATGACTGGATCATATCGTAAGTATTTATCTTCATTTTTAAGAGACTGCCAAACTGATTTTCCAAAATGGTTGTACCATTTTATATTCCTACTAACAGTATATGAGGTTTCCACATTCCTTCACATTCTTGCTAAATCTTGGTGTGTTCAGTCTTTTAAATTTTGACCATTCCAGTACGGTGTATTGGTATCTCATTGTGGTTTTAATTCACATTACCCTAATGACAAATGCTGTTCAGCATATTTTCATGCAATTATTTGCCATTTATATACCTTCTCTGGTGAAGAATCTGTTAAAATATTTTGTCTATTTAAAAATTGGGTTTGTTTTCTTACTGAATTTTGAGAGACTGATATTCTGTGAATTTTATAGCAAACCAAAAACATCAAGTCATTTAAGAGCTATCGAAAGAAAATGTTAGAATTTCAACTGATTACTTGAGGCAAAAAAGTCATTTCTTCAGCCTAACTCCACTGATGAGGCTCTGAAGGAACTGTGCTCTAACCCAAGTTACCATTACCAGGTAAGGAGGGTTGGTCCAAGGCACAGACAAGAGAAGACTGGCATAACTGACTATGGGCAGATTCTGAAAAAGACTCCAGACCCCAGGGGCAGGAAAGAAAGAGGGCCTGGATCCCTTGTCTGGGCTCTGACTAGAAACTATGGAGCATTGTAACAAAATGCTATGGTGTCTGCAATTAACTTTAAAGAAATTTGGCCTAGGCTGTGTGATGTCTGTCTCTGGGTATTTCATTGACAGTCCAGAGGCAGTTAGTTAACACTGAGGGATCCTGCTTAGCAATGAATGCGCACTCCAGGGGAGTTTGTTGGAGTTTGAAAGATTATTAGGAAGCTTCTTCTCTAGGGGCAGCTATAACCCCTCCCCCATCTTCATTCCCAATAAACACCAATGGCTTTATTATTTAACATAATGGATCTTAGAAGCAATTTTCACTGGTGAAATAAAAGGTGTTCAAAATATGGTAGTCCCCCTTACCTGCAGTTTTGTTTTCTGTGGTTTCAGCTGCCCATAGTCAATGGTGGCTCAAAAATATTAAATGGAAAATTCCAGAAGTAAACAATGTGTAAGTTTTAAATTGCACGCTGTTTTGAGTAGTGTGCTGAAATCTCATGCTGTCTCACTCCATCCTGGCCTAGATGGGATCATCCCTGTGTCTAGCATCTCCATGCTGTAGATCAGGCGTATCCAACCTTTCAGCACATTGGAAGAAGAATCCTGGGCCACATAAAATACACTCACACTAACGGTAACTGTCATGGTATCCCGCCACCCTTATTTTACTTAATAATGGCCCGAAAGCACAAGAGTAGGGATGCTGGCCATTTGGATGTGCCAAAGAGAAGCTGTAAAGTGCTTCCTTTGAAAGAAAAGGTGAAAGTTCTTCACTTATTAAGGCATTGTATCATCTCATCACATCGCAAGATGGCAGAGCACACTACAATTAAGATATTTTGAGACACCATATTCATGTAACTTTGATTGCAGTATGTTGTTATCATTGTTCTACTTTATTTTCAGTTATTGTTGTTAATCTCTATTGTGCCTAACTTATAAATTAAACTTTACCATAGGTATGTAGGTATGTATAGGGGAAAAAAAGGTTCAGTACTATTCGCAGTTTCAGGTATCCAGTGGGGGTTTTGGAATGTATTGCCCTGGAGAAGGGGAGACTACTGTATGTGGTTGGTTGCAAATACTGTATCGGACACTCCTGCCCTTGTTTTAACAGGGTATTATGACCTAGAAATCCTCATTGACGGTGTATGCCCTTCTGAATGCTGTCTCTGTCAGGATTTGAAACAGGACCTGTACCTACAGCTTGTAGGAGGGTTCTTGCACCTGACTCTGATTAGATGTTTAGCTGAATCTTGCTGTTCAAATATTGTCACATCTGCCTTAAGTGAGCGTTATGCAAGGAATTTGTCAGAATGCCAGTAAGATGGAGACCTGATACTTCCTTGAGTTTATAGAACCGGTTGTACCACTTTTTTGTGCCTGCTGGCTTCCAAATGTTTATTTTATTGCCAAATTCAGTCCGAGACTTGCTTTCATTGGCACATACACCCGGTAATGAAGTTGAAGAGAGGAGACCCATAGCCTTCACCTAACTCTATTGCAAGCACCTAGGCCCACACTCGTATGTGCACATATGAGTGTTCTGTCCCTTAGTTTAAGGAAGTTCTCTAAGGCTTAAATAAAGCATGGATTTATTGTTAAGGACCTTTGTTGTTGTAGAATTGTTCTTTGTTTCTATGACCCTTTATATTCCTACATATTGGTTCTTCACCATTAAACCCTTTCACAGTAAGCTATCTCAGTTCTTTTATTAGAAGGACTTACAAAACAAACTAAAGGTATTCAGCTAGGGATGAATTAAATTCCTGCTGCTCCAGGAATCATTTTTTAAATGCATGTTTCTGTGTTAACATGTGAATGAATCAGTTTCAGCTTTGGAATAATACTTAGGGCTGGTATCCCTGTGCCAACCACCCGCCTCCAGGGCTGCAGTTTCTCCCCCTCTAACCTGGGCCTAGTGTTCTTTTTCATTTCAAAAGGCAAGGAAACCTACCTAACTCCCAGTTCCTTTTGCATGGAGTCAGTTATTTTATTTGTTTGTTCTTTGAACATCCTTGAGTGCCACCACCCAGTATGTTGTACTTTTTTCTGCTCCCAATCTCACCTCTTCGCGTGACGCACGCCCCACCCCATGGAGTGCCCCTCTACTTCTGTGTCAGTTGACTTTTGTTAAGAAAAGGCTTACCTCTTGCTGTTAACGATGCTGTGAAATTCCTCTTGGCAACCCCGCAAGTAAAAGATATAAGACCGTAGGGAGTCTTTAGACTCACTAACATTTCAGTCTCTAAAAACACTATTTCCCATCTAATCTTAATGTTAACAAAATGGTCAATTGAGAGACAAAGCATTACTGGAGATAAGCTGCTTTGGACATTATCTGCACATGCTGACTATGGCTAAGTCATTGTCTACATTAACTTCTCAATGAGAAACTTCTGTTTTTCTGATACACACTTATAAATACCACATAAATGTGGCTGTGTGTTACGTGTGTGTGTACACTATACAACAGTAGAGCAAGCTGACAGTTCCATGCTACTCAATGAAACGTCATATTGAGGAAGCTGCCATCATTTAACTTCTTTTCACTCTTGACTTTGAACTAAGCTTTGTGACCACTCTGAAAACAAAACCAACATAAACACAAAATTGTCCTATGTTAAATGGTTCCCCAGAGGAGTTACTGGGCAGTTAAGTTTCCAGAACTTAAGGGTGTTTGCTCTTTCTGGAAAAAAAAAAATTTCCTTAGGAAAGCAGTTACCTCGTCTTGAAAGGCCAGAGGATGGGGGTGGGGTAGGGAACTAACTGTCTGATTAGGATGTCTGCCAACGGAATGCAGAGCTGTACTTATAAGGCCTTGTGCTTACCCAGCTGGGCATGGCACAATTCGGGAAAGCCAAGGAGAGCTTTTGGGTGCATCAAACGACAGTGATCATTCTTTCATAAAAACTTGGAATATTTATGGTTACATTTGGTATAGTGGAATAGTTCCTGAATTTTTAATCAGAAACTGAGTGGAAGCCCCTTATCAAATTTCCTAGGTATTCTGAGCTTAGAGCTGCCTTGGCAATATGCAGATAGTATCTCACTTTCCACAGCAGTTTAATTGAAGGGGTAAATGAAAGTACCTTCATCAGTATCTGAAACATAGTAGATGCTCAATAAATGTTAGTGCTCTCAATCTTATCTTAAAATCAGTAATATAAGTGCACTCTGTGTATAGTTTTTATGTTTGATTCTCAGCAGCTTATAAAATCCTTGTGAGTAGATTCCTAATATGGGACATAAGGCATTAATGCATTTAAAATTTTTGTCAAATGAATGACACTACTTAAAAGCACTCAAAACAAAACAAAACAAAATAAAACAAAACAAACAAAAACCAGTGCTAATGTAAGGGAACTTCCTCTTAACTCTGGAGACAGCCCAGAGGCTACCCTTATGACTCAATTAAGAAAACCCCCTCAGTACTGAGGCTGGCACATCTGAGCTGATGTTAGCAATTTGGAGAAAATGGAGAAATCCCCTCTCCACATGTGAGCTTCCTCTCTCTGCACCTCAGAACAGAGTTCAGAGCGCACATATTGCTCTTATCATCTACCCCAAACACCGGCTGCCTCTTCGCTCTCACTTCTTATACACGGGCACCTGTGCAGGAAAAGAGAACAAAAGGAACACACATGCTTCAGGCTTTCATGATCCTGTCTGTGTCCATTAGTAACCAGGGCTTGGAAAATCCCCATGGCTGGGCATACAGAGGTATGCACACAACTGCCCTCTCCTTGGGGACTGGTAGGAACAACAAACCATGTATCATACATTCTCTGAGGTCCACACAGATGAACTGGAGTCTGACAAAACATTCTATCTCATGGAATCACCCTGAACCATCTTAAAGTCACCTTAAACTATAGTAGCTCTAGGTCACTGACAATCAGGAACATCTACTCTGCTTTGCCTTGACCAGCTGGTTACCCTGAGTGCTGCAGAAACTAGATTTATTCTAGTTCATAGAGACATGGATTTTCTATCTTATTCTCTGAAATATAACTTTCTTATTTCACCAAAAATGGCGTTGGGAAATCTCAGATTGAAATACTTCACCAAGTCCCCCCAGTCAGGAGGCTCTCAATATTTTTGAAGTTCTTTCAAGTTTTTCAGAGCCTGTCTCCTTTCTCGGTTTACCCTGACATCCCATTAACACCTAATTCTGTCAACTCCATTGTTTTTGTCTTGGATCCACTAAGCCTGGGTTTGGTAACCAATTTTTGTCTCAATGGAGTTGAAACATTCACCTCCCCACTTATCCGATGACTCCGGCACTTGCTGCGCTCCAACATTGTACACTAACTAACTGAATTTTGTAAGTGAGCAAACTGAGAGAATATATAACTTTCCCAATGCCAATAGCTGCTAAGAAGAAAGCATTTAAAAATCTCCTCAGCCTTTAAGCCCCGTGATTTTTATTCAATACATTCAATTTCAACACCAATCAAAACTAAAAACTAGTGATTATGGATCATTTCACTCCTAAATGGACCTTTCCAGCTATTCTACCCAATTGGCTTCCAGTGTTACCTTTATAAATAGATTTGTCTTTACCTTCTCTAGGTGAATATACCATCAATTCAGGAGGAGAAAAATAAGTTTGAGGTTGGAGATTGGGAATATCGGTTCAGAGCGGGCCAAGCCTTAATTATAAGATCTTCTTTATTTTTAATGATATTGTGGGGGAGGAAAAACATTTTTCCTCTATTCTCTTACGTTCTGTAGCTGGACACCTCATAAATTAGAGTGGCAAAAGACAGCTTAAGAGGAATTTTAAAAATTTAATTACCTATGTATACATGGGAGTTCACAAAGAAATGTGATTCAAGTTGGTGGTTGAAATCTGGGAGCTTATCCAAGGGGGACCTAAAAATACCTGGAATTAGCTTCTGGCAGGCGGTCCCCGGGTAGTACAGGCTTCCTCCATTAGGTGAGTATTCTAGGAGCCCACCTGCATCCACGCACCAGCTGGTGGTGTTGTGAAAGGCTGCGTTCGACTTCAGTGAATTTATTTTGGAAACTCTTTCAACGTGTTTGCCCATGTCATGACAGGTGACTCACATGAACAGCATGAGGCATGAGAACACACCTGCCCACACCGCGCTGAGTGTTCCGCATTTTTTTTACCAAAAACAGCATGACCCCTGTGCTTCACCCTCTATTCATCTGGTCTCACCCAAGAGAATTTTGTTTTGTTTCCTCAAATGAAGACAAATCCTCTAAGGGAAACTTTTTGCTCTTGTGGAAGAGGTAAAAAAAAAAATAAGAACAACAGAAGCACTAAAAGGCATCCAAATCGTGAGTTCACAAACTATTATCAACATTGGAAAAAGTGTCGGAATTGGCGTATTGCATGAAATGGAGAGTACCCTGAAGGTGACTGAAGTTTAAACATGTAAGAATGATTACACAATTTTTTATAAATAAATGCTGTTTTTGGAGGAATCCCGTACACCATCTTAGGCTAGAGGAAAAGTAGTCTGGGGCTTCTGGTGGTAATGTATGGGAAGGTGAAAGAAGGAAAAGTAAATAGGGCTGTTTAATAAGGTTTGCTGTGCAGAGAAGAATCATCTCAGGAGCTAAGAATTGTCTCTGGAATAATTCTTTTCCCAGTTGGGAGAGGGCTGCACCTCTACAAATGGAAATTTACATCCCGCTTTTAGACAGGAAAGGAGAGGGTAGAGAGCTAATTGCCTTCAGCTCAAAGCACTCCTGGTGCCAAAGGGGTGGTATAGTTCAGTTCTTTCCATACCTAAGAGCCAGAATGTATGGCACTGTGTATGCATCAGCACACATGCTCTCTATGGTTACTTACTTTTTTTTTTTTTTTTTGGTGGTTCCCTGTGTGGGAATGGAACCCAGGCCATGGCGTTGAGAGCGCCGAAGCCTAGTCACTGCACCACCAGGGAACCCTTACTTATCTTTATTACAAAGGTATAAGCTACTGGGGGTTCCCTGGTGGTGTAGAGGCTTTGGCACTCTCAACACTGAGGCCTGGGTTCAATTCCCAGCCAGGGAACCATAAAAACAAACAAACAAACAAACAAACAAAAAAGTATAAGCTATTGAAAGGAGGAGATGACTTTAGTTTCATATTTTTTAGGGCTCCCTCTTAAAAGATTCACTTTATTTAACACCCATATGTCATGTGCTTCAGGTACATTCTCTTCAGAACACTTCAATGTAATGTAAAAATCCCCAATTTACAGATGAAGAAATTGAGGCTCAGAGAGGTTAATTAGCTTACTGAAATCATTCTGCAAATATGTAGCAGAGAACCCAGATTTGTCTCTCTATTTCTGTGTTGGGGTTCTTCAGAGAAACAGAAATGAAAGGATGTTTATGAATATATCGAAAGATTTATTTTAAGGAATTGACTTATGCAGTTATGGAAGCCAGCAAGTCCAAACTCTGCAGGGTGAACCAATAGGCTGGAGACTAAGGCAAGAGCAGATGTTGTAGTTCAAGTCCAAAGGAAGACTGCTGCAGAAGTTTCTCTTGCTCGTGGGAGGTCAATCTTTTGTTTCGTTTGGGCCTTCAACTGATTCGACGAGGCTCACTCACATCATAGAGGGCAATTTGCTCTACGAAAATCCACTGATTTAAATGATAATCTCAACCAAAAACACTGTCACAGAAATATCCAGAATAATGTTGACTCACATGTCTGGGTGCCATGGCTGAGCCACTTAACACATAAAAGCAACTACCATCATTCACAGCAAATTCCAAACTTCATTTTATTACACCAAGGTTCTTCTAAACATAACTTAATTGGTGACCTTGAGTCAAGTTGAAGACAGGCACACTAATCTTGGGCAAAAGCTTTCGTATCTCATGTGAAATGCATTATCAGTGCTATTTAAAACATCTTTATTTACAAAGGACATCTTTAAGGAATTTTTTGCCTCCAGAAATTTAAAGGCAAACATAATGTGGGTGATTAGAAAGAACATATACATTCTCTAAGCAGTCTAGCTACAGAGCCAGCTGTAGAGACCTCTTGCCATATTTTGGAAAATGAACTAATACATACAAGTAAACAAGATGAGAAGAGAGGTTAGAATTTTGTATTTAAGCAAAGTTGTATTATTCTTAGCTTCTGAAATAAGAGAAAAGGAAAATAAAAATTGATTGATCATGGGCTAGGTATTGATACCATATGTAATGAAGTTTCCTTAAAGATGTCCTTATTGTTGCAGTTATGTTTTAGCCTACTTTAAATAGCAATTTTGCTTTTAAGATATTTTTAAAATTTTGATTAAAACCAAAAATGAAAGCTTCAAACAAATTCATCCCCCAAAATGTGTTTCTGTGATTTCTTGGTGGGGCTGAGGCTAGAAGTAAGCTTGTGAGGTTGACAGGAGTGGTTAGGGAGCGGGAATGTTTCCAAGTGATCTGTGAGGAGAAGCCTTGGGAATAGCCTTGCCTGCCCTTTCAGCAGCAGGATCCTACGGGGAACTCTGTAGCCCAATGCATCCCAGCTTTTTATTTATTTTCATCTTTGTATTATTTTTTTATTTTATAAAATACATATAACATAACAGTTTAACCATTTTACAATGCAGTGGCATTAATAATATTCTCAATGTTGCGCAACCATCGCCACTATTTCCAAAATTTTTTCATCATCCCAAAAAGAAACTCTTTATCCATTAAGCAGTAACTCTCCTGTCTGTCTCCCTCAGCCCTGGTAACCTCTATTCCACTTTCTGTCTCTGGGAATTTGCCTACTCTAAGACCTCTTATAAGTGGAGTCATACAATTTTTTGTCCTTTTGTGACTGGGTTATTTCACTTAGCATCACGTTCTCAAGGTTCCTCCATGTCATAGCATGTGTCAGAACTTCATTCCTTTTTGTGGCTGAATAATATTTCAGTGTAAGTATATATTACATTTTGTTTATGCATCATTTCTCAATCCAACTTTTTATTTGAGAAAATCGAACCTGAGAGCAGAAAGGGCATTTTCTTGATGAATAATAAATAGATATTCCTTTCTATTGAAAAGGACGTGGGAGGTAGGCATCAGTGTGAGGCTATTAGCTAAAAGCACACAGATAGCATCCCTTTGATTGGCACAAGAACCTAATAAGAATAATTCTCTACCCTGAATTTCCAGATCAAACTAATTTCCCCTGTGCCCAGGGCTTTAACTTTTCCCCCGAGCCTGGGGATCGCATACTCTTCATGTCCTGAATTTTGTGTGTGAGAAAACATTCACCTGATACAATTTTTCCAGCTGATTACATTTTTGGGGCCATGAATATTTTAAATAAAATATCTACACAAATGGTAATTTATTTTTTAAAAATGAAGTAGCATGATTTAAAGCTTTAAAACACCTATGCAGACAACATACGAAGAGAACTTGTACTCTTTTCTAGTTCCAAGATATGTATTATATGGTTATTATGTATATGTATTATTATGGTTCTCTGGAACCCTGATGACTTGAACTCATACCCTTCCTTGCCTTCTCCCTCTGATTTTGTTTTATCCTTTGCTATAGCCTCCCACAACCCACCTCATCATTCATTTATGCATTAATTAATGAACAAAGATGGTGGAGTTAATTATTAATTAACCAACAATTATAACTAATAATTGAATGGACATAATGAACAATGATTAAATAACTAATAATAAAATTATCTTCAATAGTTATCATAAGTAACTTAATAATTAATAATGAAATAAGAATTTATTAATTTTTGCTATATTTATTCCTCATTCTCCGAACAGCCTCCCACCAGACAGGACTGATTTGCTAACAAGCCTAATTCTCTTGGCATCCTAAGAAACCAGCTTTTAACCCTGGGAACATTTATCAGACTTGATAGCTGTGCTGTCTCAGGCGGAAGTGTGTGCCCCACTCGCTGTAAGTCGTCTCACAGAAACTTCCATGCATTCTCGGTGCTAGTTAGTAACTAACTTTACATGAAAGTTTATGGTCGTTTGTCAGCACTATTACAATGTTTGATCCTCACGTGGGCAGGGGAGAGCACACAGGTGATGAAAGTGAGCGGTAGAGCATTTCAGTTGCAGAGAAGAAGCTTGCACGCAACTCTTCACCCCATAAATCCTGCCTCTTCCCTTCTGCTCTGATGAGTTCAGTTCATTGCACGCTGGCCAGTATGGCTTCAAGAAGGAGGGCACAGGGCTTTGCAGTGCTTAGCTGAATTAGCTGACGGAAGCTCTTCAGGGCTAGGAAGCTGATTCGGCACTCCATTCACAAGAAAGCGTAGATTCCCCCACCCCGCCCCACCCCAGGGGCAGAAATAACACTTCGAATTGCAACAGCGAGGATCATACATCGTGCACGTGTGTCTCTAGGACAAATGGCTGTGCTCTGTCACTGGAGGTGCTTACGTTGTTGTAGGCTATTAATGTCGTGGTCCATCTGCGCACACTGGGACTTCTTTGACATGGATGGACTTTCCCCTTGTGAATTATTGTGAAGTGACACATCCTCAGACAGAAACCAGAATTCAGAAGACGGGCCCTGGCAGGCAAGAGAAGGAATCCAGAGGTTTTTTTCCAAGCTTCACTCTTGGGTTGGAAATTTGAGACACTGAGAAATGTTTTCAAGGATGCTGGGTGGTAGGAGTTTTAAGCATGACCCCATGGTTGGGACGCAGTTTGGGAATCCTAAACTAAAGATTAGAATGTGATATTTTCTGAGTCAAGATATTCAGAATTCTCTGTGTCTACAGAGAGTTGCTGTCCCATGCCATTGGAAGCATTTTAGTTAAATAGCTCAATGTTGTGTTAATTGTGGAGAGTTGGGAGTTCGGTTGGGTGAGGCAGTGGGGAAGGAGTATATGACAGAAAGGGTCCCATGCCCACCCTTGGGTCAGGCTGTAAAATAAGGGAGCAGGGCTTCTCCCTATAGCCCATGCTTGAGGTCACTAGACCTCAGGGAGCAAGGACCTGTGACAGAGTCCACCAGCCCTTCTCAGTCCGGACTGGAGGAAAATTGAGATTTCCCAAAGCTAGTACCTTTTGGTGGCTCTTTTAGTATTTCAAGGTCAATCAAGAGAGACAACTGTGCATCTGTGCAAAGACAAGTTAAATGTTTGCTTCTTCTTTCATAATCTCTTTCATGCCCAGAATGTGTGAGATATTCTAGTGCTATGGGAACCCCCTGGCTTCAGAATCTTTTGGTCTTTGATTATCTGGGCCTGAAGTTTTAGTATTTATCTATAAACACGCTGCACCTCAGTCTATCCAAACACAAGAATCAGTGCAACAATCTTAAGATTTTTAAAAAGGTCATTTTTATTGGAAAATGGACCACTTAAAAATCACAAGCATGTGTTTCCTGAAAGAAATTGAAGTTAAACTTGCCTTTGGGGCAGACTACTCCCAATTGACTAGGTTTCACCATTGACTGGATATCACTGTGTGTACCTGTGCTAAGGCTCTGTCATTGACACTTTTCCGGTGGTACGGATGCAAGGTGACACAAAGTGGGCAGAATGGTTCCTACCTCCACATGGACTTAGTGCGAGGTGTATTGAAACCTGCTGTACAGCCTGGACAGCAAGCAGCTGGCTCCTCTGCTGGTGAGGTTGTATTTTTCTCTGAGCAGTTGTTCGTGTGGCCTGGAAAGTATAAGAGCAGCGTTCTGCAGGATGGACAGGCAGGTGGCATTGTCACCCCATGCTGCATGACGGGATGCCACCAGAATGGGCTTTAGACTAGCTTTCCCAGATTGGATCTCCAGGCTCCACTGAGTAAGCATGATCCCACCAACTCAAATGCCTGTAGGGCCCCAGGCGAGTAATATAAATGATTGAACGAGACTGGGTGGAATGCTGGCGAATTGGAGAACGTGGCTCCATTTAGAGGGAAGAGCGGCTGCTGAGCTTGAGCTGCTTGATGACGTGCAGCTACGTGGGCTAAATACCACTGTCTTTCTAGTTTTTCAACAAAAGATGGAGATCTTGACTTTTTTTAATGTGAAATATCTCGATTCAATATTAATAACCATTCATAGTTCTTTAAAAAACTACATTATAAGTTTATTACACTGAAGTTGAAAGTCTTTTTGTCTCAACACCATTTCATACACTGTCTACAAATTCATCCCTGACAACAGGAAGAAATTTGACTCATAGAACCCCTACTCTCTCTTCCTTCCGTTTAAATCTCCCAGGGCTTAGAATGCATGACTTGCTGAATTTTCCCAAATGTCCTGTTAAGTGGGCAGGGGTGAGACTTCACCAATCTCTGCAGCAAAGCAGACACTAGGCCCTGATGGGCTAGTGGGGTGTGCCACTGCCCACGCCCTGCTGACCTTCATAATTAAGTGCCCCTCTGGGCAGGGGGCACACACCTCCTGTTGCTGAAATGCACACCCTGCCCAAGTGAAACAGGACACTTGGTTTCCATCGCATCAGTAATAACACTGTCCAAAGGCCTGCAAGAGGAAGGAAGGAAAAGGCCATCAAAACCCATCTCTACCAGCAGGAAAAATCCCACAGTGGTGGCAGCCCTGCTCTGCAGCTGTCCCATGGTGCCTCTGACCCAGCAAGGGGTGCACCCGGCTGGCTTACTATGCTGATGCAAATGTCAGAATCTACAGGTCAGCAAATGAGGCCTCTGGCGTTTGAGGTCTGCAGGGGCAAGTAAGTACTGGAAACACCTGCAGCGCCGAGACTATGTCCATGGAACTGGCTCCCATGGAGCCCCGGGGCCAGGAGGCAGAAGCCAGCTGCCGGTGCCGAGATGCCTGCTGTCAGCGGGCCCAGCCAGTGCGCTCTCTCCCCGTCCTGCAGAATGAGTCACGCTGGCCTGCTTTCCATCCTGTCTTGAGTACAGTGTTCATAGCAACCACATATCCTCTGAGAGGTGATAAAAGTAATGAGACTAAGGTGACAGCACCAAAATAGATGTTTCTTACCATATGTGTGTCAAGCTGCAGAGGGCACACTGCCTTGGATCTGGGACCCGTCCTGTGTCTCCTGTCCCCTTTCGGGAGGGCTCTGTCTGGGGCTGGCCTCTTTCCTTTAGGATCCCGCCTGCCCCTTGATTCTCCCCAAGGGCCTTTCAGCCGTACATGCGTTTGCTTTAATATACCAGAGAAATCTGAATGGGAACAGAAACACGACACAGATGTTTAGGACTCCTTCCTCAGTGTCACAGAGCTACGTGCTTCGAGCTCGTGATTTTGAGGAATGATGAAAAACATGTGGTTTTACGCCAACTTCCAAGAATTAGAGGCCAATTCGGGGAGAAGGGGAGGACTGTTGGAACTTAAAATATTAGTCCCACACATCTGGTGGGAAGAAATGACTGCTCATTAGGAGGACAATGTAGGAGTTGGTCTGCAGGGCAGGGCATAGACCTGAAAGGTGTTTGCCAGCACGGCCCTGGCCTGGGGGTGCTGCCTACCCCTGAGATTGAGGGCTAATAAAGAAAGATTTCTCCCAACAGCTCATGTCCACAAAGAGCAGAGAACTGGTGGTGAGTCATACCCTCTTCTAATCTATCCTTGTTTTGCCAGAGAGAAATTTCTAGTACTCAAGCTGGATCATGCATGTCACTCCCCTATGTAAATGAACTCATTGGTTCCCTGGGCTGGGCTGGTTATACAAGACCCCTCATGATGAGGCTCCAGCTTATCTGTAGACTAGATGACTCAGAGGTCCACAAATAGTCCAGGTTCCTTCTCGCTGTTGGGTTTGCTTTCTCTGTTTGTTCTATTTCTCATTCTCTGATTGACTAACTTATGCTTTAAGATTCAGGCTTTGGGAGGTTTCCAGGATGGCTGCCCAGCACGGCCCACCCCATCCGAGTTAGAAGCGTGGCACCCACAGTAGCCTGACCGTCCACGGCTCTGACCTGGCCTGCGGCACACACTTTGAATTGTCTTTTTCCTTCTCTGTGTTTTCCATCACAGTATGAGATCTTCAAGTGCAGGAACCGCATTTCCTTTTTGTTCTCCAGAGTACAAATTTTTCTTCCAGTGAATATGTATTGAGCTCCTATTATGTCCTGGTTGCTATGCTGAGCTCTATGGATGCCATGGCGAAAACCGCAGAAATAAAGACATGAGTGCCCCTGGTGTTAGTTTCCTAGGGCTGCCATAACAAAGTGCCACAAACGGGGTGGCTTAACTGACTTGTCTCTCAGGTGTGGGCAGGGAGCAATGTGACTAGTGTCAGCCTTCAGGAAGCCCACAGTCTCCTAGGAAAAACAAACCTGCAAACCCATCAGTAATACTGATTGATCCCGGCCACACGAGAAACACGTGCAGGTGCACAGGAAGCCTCACAGCCAGAGCAATTCCTGTCCTCTGGGGAGGGCTGAGCACGAAGGAGCAAAGGTGGGAGAGAGGGCTGCTCAGGGCAAGCGGTGGAGCGGCCTTTGGGTCCCTCAGAGCATGGCACGAGGCGCTGGGGGCTGCGTGCCCGCCCCCGCTGGGTGCACTCTGGCGTGTGTGCTTCGCTTGAAACCCAGAGCTCATGATTTTGCTCTTATGTTGCTGTTGAGGGGATGTGGAGGTGGACAGAGCAAAGTTGCATCATATAATAATCCTAAAAACCAGCCATGAGTTCCCAGGCACCCGGCTGTAGAGTCAGCAGGTGAATAGAAATGGGGGAGGGGGAGGTATGAGAAAGGGCGGAGAGCCCCGGGGCGCAGGCCCAGAGGGGGCGGGCGCTGGGTTTGAGGGCCTGAGGGACGCAGGCGCCTCCCTACAGAACCCCAGGAGGGGGCGGGGGTGTGCCTGCGTTGGGGGAGGGGAGTGAGGGCGCGTGGACTGCGGGCCCCTGGGAGTGGGGGCGGCACGCGGGTGGGCGCGCTGGCCTTGCCCCGGGTGCCAGCTGGAGAAGCGAACGGAGCAGACAGAGGCGCTGAGTGTGGTTAAGGGCGCTGTTCAGAGCCTTCGTGCCCACCTAGAGCCTCCTCACGAAGGAGGCAGGGATTGTGGACTCCCCGGCAGGTGAGAAACCAGAGAAGCTGAGCGACTTGGCCAAGGACACCTGCGGTGACAGAGCTGCTCCTACACCCAGGCTCACCTCTCCTGACTTCTGTATCTCTTCCCGGGGCCTCGTGTCCCATTCCCGTCATGGTCAAGGACATGCAGTGCCTCACTCCCCCCCACCCCCACCCCAAATCATGGAAACGCGGACTTACTACACTGACAAGCCACTTTCAATCGGGCCATGAAGAAGCAAAATGTGGAAAGTGATAGTCCCATGTCTGGGTGTACCCAGCGGAGTGCTTAGAAACATGGGCCCATGCGCCTGGAGCAGCACTGAGGGCCACCAAGGGTAAGAGGCAGACAGAGGAACCAGGCCACAGGCTTCAGGTAAATTAAAAATACATGCGTAAAACCACAATTTATTTTTTTATAATTGACACATAAAAACATAACACATTCCAGTGGTTATCTATAGAGAGGTGGACAGGTCAAATTCCTCGGGCCTATCATTGCGTCGTTTCAGTGGATCAGGATTTCTGTCACCAATGTTGTGGGCTTCGGTACTATTGAGCCGTCAGACAGCCTTTTGGCTACCATACTAGAGGCCCTCTGATAAATGTAGCTTTGTGACAAAACTGTCCCCTTCGGGTTTCCATCCTGCCTCCTGGTTTATAAAACTGACTGGCACAGCATTGTGAGGAATCAGCAGGTTGTGGAGGGCTGACCGAGGAGACTCCAATGGTTAACTGTCAAAAGGATTGGTAGACGACTTAGGCCAGGTCACCAGGTCGTCTCAGGGCCCGAATGCCTGGCCACTCACTGTTCATAGGAGCCAAGACTCCACTCAGCTTAGAAGAAACAGAGCTTGCGGACCCAGGAGAAGCCTTAGGCTGCCTCTGCTGTCACACTGACTGTAACATATGGCCGCCACAGCAAGCTGAAGGGGCAAGTACAGCCCCTTACTGCCCTCTTTTGGCACAGAATTCTCCCTCTTTCTTCATCAGTAGGCAGACCAATGGGAAAGTACTATTGTTTTCTTTTTTTTTATTGTTAGACTTATTGGGGTAACACTGGTTAGCAAGCATTACATAGGTTCCAGGTGTACAATTCTACAGTGCATTGTCTACTTGTGTAATAAGTTCACCACCCAGTGTGAGTTCTCTTTCCATCACCTTATATTTAGCTTCCCCTCCCTCCTCTTCTACCTCCTCCCCCTCCTCCTAACTCCTCCCCACTTGTCCCCAAATAAACATTTAACTATTGATTGTGTCCATGGGTTTTTGTTTGTTTGCTTGTTTTTTCTTTGTTGCTTTCAGTTTTATATTCCGAATAGGAGTGAAGTCATCCAGTTTTTGGTTTTTTTCTGTCTGCCTTATTTTGTTTAGCATGATGATCTCCAGGTCCATCCATTTTGTTGCAAATGGCAATATTTCATCTTTTCTTACAGCTGAATAATATTCCATTGTGTATATGTTCCACAGCTTCTTTATCCAGTCATCTGTCGCAGGGCATTTGGGTTGTTTCCATGTTTTGGCCACTCTGAACAGCGCTGCACTGAACATTGGGGTACATGAGTCTTTGCAGACCAAGGTTTTCAAGTGTTTTTGGTAGATTCCCAGAAGGGGGATTGCTGGGTCATATGGTGACTCCATTCCCAATTTTCTGAGGAACCTCCACACCATCTTCCATAGTGATTATACCAATACTGTTGTTTTTTGTCTCATTTAAAATGGTACATCTGCTCAACCTACTCATTAGAGAAAGTTTGCCTTGGTTTTACTTGTTTCTTGGAAGTCTGTACTGTCTAGGTAAAAACTCACTCAATGAGAAGGGGAAAATCTATCCTTAGTCTATCTCTAGAACTAGAAAGCTAGTTGATAATGAAATAAATACACACAATGAACAGTGTGTAATCTACACTTAGGGAGATGAGCCAGATTATTTTACAACACAGACTCTAGCCTAGAATCATTTATGGCAGGCTTTGACACAGGGCTCATCTTTCTAAACATCAACTATCTCATCTGTAAAATGGGTATAGCGCCTACTTTAAAGTAGTTCTGAGGATTAAATGAATTAGTCCATCTTTGGCTCCTGGCCCAACAGGCATTTTATGCATAATATCTCTGATCACTATTTCTCCATCTATCTCCAGAATAGAAACACATCTCTGTGTGTGAATTATACTTTCCAAAGTAGTAGAAAGGGGGATGTTAGGGTCTGTAATTTTCTTCTAAACACCATAGTTAAGAAGGAGTCCAGTGGGCTGAAAGAACTTTTCTTGTTTGTCCTGGGTTGACATCAGGTTTTTTTAAAAGTCTCACTCCAATTGAGGAGGCTGGCAACCCAACAACAGTTTCCATGGTTATGAGGAGGAAGCAGAAAGAACTGCCCAGCAGTGTTTACTGAGAAAAAGGGAGTCTAGCTCTTGTAGTTAACTAATGACTGTACTTATGCCCTTTATAAGATAGGAATGGCTGCAAAACACTTAGAAAAACACAGCCATGCCCTTTCTAAAGAAATCACAGAACGCAATGAAACACATAGAGAAGCTATCCATGACTCCATCACAGAGATACTTCCCCACACAGAGAAATATGCATATGGCAAAGGTCTTCTTCCTTCCACATTGTAGGTGATTTTGTCTTAAATATCACTATATTCTGTAGCTAGGTTTATGTTCTCATCATTTGAGGGATACTTTTTTCTCATGAAATGAAGATGGATGACTTAATCCAAATTTCTGAATTAATTGCAAGAATTGTGGAAATGTGAGGAGTAATTCATGAAGTCACTGATATCTCCCGGACATGTTTAGGGCTGTTTTCAATGACTGTGGGTTATGATCTGTAAAATGAGGGTATCAATAATTATTAAGGAAGAATGATCCTTCGTTGGGCAGATGTATTTTGAATTCTAGCTCTACCCCTTAGAGATTGTGTGACACCTATTAGTTATTTAATAGTTTTCAGCTTCAAATTTCTTATCTGCAAACTAAATAAGAGTATAACATTTATATTGAATATCATACTTACTGTTATAGGATGTTGAGAGGATTAGAGATGACATATAGAAAACAGTGAGTACAGTATGGGGAATACAGTTGCCTTTTGTGGTTGGCTAAATAGAAAACCGCCCCCCCCAAAAAAAAATGTCCATTCCTGAAGATGTCTCCCCTGAGGTCTCCAGAAAAAACCAACCATGCCAACAGCTTGATCTTTTTTTCCATATAAGACTTATTTCTAACCTTTTGACCTCCAGAACGATAAGACAATAAATTTGTTTTTTTTTTAATTTACTGTTTGTTAATTTGTCACAGCAGCAAGAGCAAATTAATACAACTTTCTACAAATGGTGGTTATTTTCATTATCAAGCACATAATATTTATCCAAAATATGGAAAAAATGTGAAAATTATATAATGCTGTGTACAAATGATTATTCTTGTTTTATTCTGCTTACGTTTAAATAAAGTCTGCTGCTTCCAAATATTTCCTTCTTATTGAATCTATGTGTGGCAAAGCTATACTTCCATTCTTTTACCATTTTCCAAGAAAATTTATATCTCAAGAGATAGTCAAGTATAGTCTTTGCCTCACAGGGATGTAGTCTATTGACCTTTCCTCATGGGTTTGTGTCACATAAGACACTTTAACTTCTTGATCTGGGCACTAGGGGTGAGTAGTAACAAGTAGGGGAAAGAAAATAGCGTGCTGAAGTAAACAGTGGCAGAGTCTGCCAGGAATCCCCCAATATTTCTTCTCCCCACACTGTATGGGCACATGGCCACCCCAAAGGGGACTAAATTTTTCAGACTGCCTGGCAGGTGGATGTGGTCACGACTGAGTTCTGGCCAATGAAACGGAAATAGCACTGACATATGCTACCTCAAGGAAATGTCCGTAAGGCGTTGCTGTCAGCCGTGGGCCTTCTGGTATCTCATTCCTGCTGGCTGGATTGCAGATGTGACATTTTGATGGTTGTGTCATAATCCATCATGAGATATCCCACAATGTAGTCCTTGCCTTTGGACATTTAGATTATTTCCAAAGTTTCACTGCTTTGTATAAGGACTTGACAAGTATGAGTGTAACAAATGCTTTGCGATCATTCCTTTAAATATTTTTTGTACATATGTAATAAACAAACATCTGCTCTTGGTAAAAACTTAAAATATTACAGATATGACTAAAATCCCCAGCTTTAATCTAGTCACTGTCCCTCTTACAGAGGTAAATACTGCTATTGGCTAAGGAGTAACTTCCTATTTTTAATTGTGTTTACATATATTTTCATGTAACAAATAAAGTATATAGTGCTGGGTGGTTTTAATTTGTGAGGCTAGGAGTGGTGCACAGATGCCAACGTGCTACACATCCTCACTCAGCAGCATATCTTAGAGACATTTCTGTGTTAGCACATGAAGGTCTGTAATCTTTTCTGTAACTGCTGCATAGGACTCCATAATATTAACAAACTGCTGTTTATTGAGTTATTTCCTATTGCTGGATATTTGGCCTCATTTTAGTCTTTTTGCTAAGACAAACAATGATGCATTGGATTTTCTTCTATGCACATGTGCAAATGTTTCTCTGGGAAAATTCAGAGAAGTAGAATTATTGGATCAAAGAGCAGGCACATTTTTTATTTTAACAGATATTGTAAATTGCCCACTAAAGTGGCCTCAAAGTAATACTCCCATCACAGATCAAATGAGGGTGGGTGTGTCACTACAACCTCACCCATGCTTTATATGACCTAGCTTTGAATTTTCACCACTGATTTAAATTGTTATTTTGTGTTTTATTTGCATTTCCCTGACATCTAGTGAGATTAAGAATGTTTTCAAGTTTATTGGTCATCATAGGTCACATTCCTGAAAGTTTAGTTGCTGGGTCAAAGGATATGCAATGTGTGTGTGTGTGCGCACTCTATTTCAATGTATATAGGTACATATGTATGTCTGTATCTACCTCTCACCATCATCTAGGTATCTATCTCTCTTTGTAGGTTATAAATTTTTTCCAGAGTGCTCTTTTGGAGTAATTGAACCAAATAAATATTCTCACTACATAGTCTATAAACTCTATTTTTATCATACTCCCTACAGCACTGAATTTTACATCTGGGTATTTTTTCATTACAGTTTAGTAGGTAAATATAGCATCTCACTTATTTTAAAAGGTTTTCATTAGGAGTAAGACTGAGAACTTTCTTACAATTTTTGGCAGTTAATATTTCCTTTTTTGTGAATGGCTTATTTCTTTATTTCTCCCATTTTTGTGTGGTGTTGTTCATCCTCATTTCTGGGTGGATTTATAAGAACTCTTTATACACATTAGGAATGTTAGCTTATATCTGTGGGTTCAAAAAGGTCTGGATAGTTCAATAAAAATAATATTCCTGATATATTAATATATGTTATTATATAATATATATAATATAAAAATATTCCTAATAACAATATAAATTTCTCACACTGTAGTGACATGCTGCCATAGAAGGAAAACACATAGAAAGAGCTAATAAATAAATAAACAAGAGAAAGGCCTTGCATGGCCCAATAACGACAATGTATCATGAATAGAAGAACACTGTGTCCTCAGCCTCAGGAGCCAGAGATACTGAAATCCAAAACAACTAAGCAAACAACACCAAGATAGCCCCCCTCCTCCAGAATTCTCCAAAGAGGCATGAATCGTGAACTTGTGACCTTCAGCTTTGTTAACAATGAGTAATAAGCTACCGCTTTTCCTTTGGTTCATTCACTTCATAGAGTAATTGTTCCTGGTGTTTCCTCCATGAAGATTTATCCATTCATCCATCCATCCATCCATTCCAAACTTTTATCAAGTGTTCCTCAGTGTAAGATACTCTTCTTGGCACTGGGAAGGAGCAATTGAGGAAGAAGCAAGCTTGGCCAGGCCGTTGAGAGGAGAATGGAAGTCAAGTGCTGATGATACTGCTGAGGGTGAATCTCTTTCAATCCCTTTTTATTCGGGACCCTTCTGGAGTCCAGGTTTGCACTAGAGTCAGCCTGTTACTGGAAAATGAGGTGTCCTCCTTGGCAGGGTGTCCAGGTTCTTGGTGTTGGTATCTTGAGCAAAGAATTGAATGAAACACACACCAGAGTGTAGGGGTGAAACAAAGATAGTTTATTGAGAGAAAGTACACTCCAAAGAGGTAGGCGTGTGCTCGAGCAGGAAAATGGCTCGAGAGCCCCAATCACTAAGGTTGGGGCAGTTTATATTTTCTCCTGTGTCTCTAGGGGACGTGCCTCTAGATGTGGGGGGTCTGGTCTTTTGATTGACAAGTTTGATTGACAGGGCCAGTGACATCACCTTTTTATTGGCCATGTTTCCTCTTCAAACTCAATTACCTTCTGTGATTGTCTTATCTTGGGGCAGGGATTATTAAAAAAAGTGATGTCAGGGTGGGGGGGGGATCCCGAGATTCCCCATCTTATCTATCTACTTATCTTTCCTCTTGAGAGGCGTGATCCCCTAAATCTCTATGGGAAATTGAGGGATGGAAGGTCTCATCTTCCGTATCTGCTTCCTGCTGAGTGTGGTGGGTAGTTGTCCCTACCTGTTGGGTATTCACGGAGCTCTCATCCACCTGGAAGACCTGTTGATTTCTTCAGTCAGGGCTCGAAGCCTTGACAGGACACATTTGCATCCCAATGGCCCCTCAATAAGGAGAACCAGACCCAGTTAATAGATTCAAAAGCATTGGTCTGAAAAGCAGGCTTCAAAGCCACCGCTACAGGGTGGAGTCTGCATCCTGCTGACTTTGGGCTCCACCGGCCACCCAGGTGTCACCGCCTATCCAGGAATAGCCTAGGGATGAGACAATTAACAAGCACAGATTTACATCCACCAGTATAATTAGCTAAAGTCTAGCAAACCCAACTAAATAGACTTTTATCATCACACATCACAAATTTTAGGATGACTGACCAAGGCTGGAGGCAGGACATTTTGGGAACATAGGTTACAAATTTTTCTCTGAGTGATTAACTCAAGCCTGGGCAAAGGATATCTGGAAGATGCAAGCTAAAAAGCCTTTTGTTTAAGTTTTGGGGTAATTGTCTAAAGCAGGAGGCAGGATGAAGACATTCCATAATTCAAGCTAGGAGCAAACTATTGTTTAAGCTAGAGTTAAAGGAAAGCGGATTGAGAGGGAGAGTTATACTTTGGACTAGGAAAAGGTGAAACTGAGAGCTAAAGAACTAGGAAGAGGAGTCTGTATTGAGGTGGGGGAGGGCTGCCTTGCTTGGCCCATATCAAGCCCAGCTTCGTGACCAGCCTGGTGATGGCCTTTGTCCCCTCCCTCTCACTGCTTCAGCATGGGCTTGGTCAGGCCAAGGACAATAGCCTTTTCCTAGTGGAAGAGCTTTTCAAAGACTGGAGGGTGTGACCCCCAACTGTGCAGGCACCTGTGGTTTGCTCAGTAGCAACATGCGTCCAGGCTCCGCTCTTTATTTCTTCCATGGAACACAGAGCCCTGCAGTGCCTTCTGAAAGCAAAGCTGGATGGCAAACCCCGAAAGGCCCCCCTCTTTTCTTTGGCTGATCCAGAAACTGGTTCACATTCATTAAATCATGAGAAATATCACACAAAATAGCAAGGGTCCCCCTTGAAAGTCAGGAATGAATGCTAGAAAATTAAGTGGTAGAATGAATCAAAGAGAAACTCTTTAATGAAATAGGTAGACTTTATATTATGAAACAGGAACAGAGAGAGAGAGAGAAGAGAAACAGAAAAAAGGAGTGGGTGGGGAAGAGGAGGGGGGGCGGGGGCGGGGGGAGGACCACAGAGGTTTCTACGTTCACAAATGACAATGCTGTTATTTCAAACTGCCTGCCCCCAGTGGCACTGGAACCTGAGTGAGTCTGAGCCCTTCCACTTGCTGGCGGGTGGGAAGGGCAGGGAGATAAGCTAAGTGAGTAGGATAATAAGCCCAATTTGAAAAGCCAGGTGGAAAATCATCTGGGTCCTAAGCACTAGGCACCTGTAGTTAAAACAATTATAATAACCAACCAACCAACCAACCAAATTCAAGTGTTTTCTTGAGTTTGGGGATTGAGAAGAGGAAGACTAAAAGGGAGAGAAATAAGGAAGAAGCATCTTTGATGCTGGAGGTGCGTGTCGGGAGCCCAGACCAATTCCAGAAATTGTGAACCTGGGAGTTAGAGTCATTTCTTTCATTGTTTACTTTTCCTCTAATGTGTTTAAATCCCTTTCCCCTTCTACTGCTTTTATACCCTAATAAAGTAGTTACTGTTTGTGAAGGGGACTGACAATTCAAAGTCCCATGTTTGTTTAATAACAAGTGGTCCCTTGCTTTGTAAGAAAGCTCCTGGAGGGGCAGGAGGGGTTCGAAAGGAGCCGTTTCCCCAGGTGCCTAACAGAACTCAGGCTTGCCCAGGTCAGGTGCACACCATCTGCAGCGGTCTGGACGACGATGGATTTTGTTCCTGTGATCAAGCTCGCGAACACACACTCATGTACAAGCTTTTCTGGGTGATTTGTCAATGGATTTACCCAAACTATTTACATCTTGACTCTGAGACCAGGTCTATGCTTTAGAGCAATGCTGACACCCAGTGTTTGCATTTTTAGGACTGAAAGGAAACTAAGAACTGCAGGGAGGAGCAAGCAGACATCCTAAATAGATTGGGGCACCTACTGAAGTCCAGACAGGAGAAGTGATGATGCATGAGCTAGTCAGTCTCCTTACTCGACACTAGGCTTGCTCGACTCAGAAGTGAATGCAGGCCTCCATGTGAACGGAGAGGAAGTCCTTCTCTGTAGACAAGGTTGTGTGTGTATTGAGTTGGCTCTGACGCCTGACAACTCTGTGAATGAGCAATGATGTCCACAGTGTCCCGTCCTCAACAGCTCTGCTCAGCTCCTGTAGACTCATGCCTATGGCTTCTTTTAGGGAGTAAATCCAACTCACCTTTGGTCTTCTTTTCCTGCTGCCTTCTATTTTTCCCAGCAATTGTCTTTTCCACATAACTTTACCTTCTCATGATGTGCCCAAAGGAGGTCAGCTTCAGTTCTGTCATTTTTGTCTCCAGCGATGTTTCAGGCTTAATTTGCTCTAGGACCTACTTGTTCGTCTTTCTGGTGGTCCAGGGTATCCAGAGAGCCCTCCTCCAACACCAGATTTCCTATCAGCCTCTTCACTGTCTAACTTTTCACATCCATATGTAGTAATTGGGAATACAAGGGTGTGGATAATCTTAGCCTTGGTCTCTAACGACAGATCTTTGGTCTTGGAGATCTTTCCTAATTCTTTCATTGCTGCCCTCCAAGTCTCAGGTTTCTTTCCATTTCTTGGCTGCAGTCTCCTTCTAATGACTGATTCAATTTTATTCAGGGACTATTTGGTTTTAAAAATTAATATTTAGCTCATTGAGGTTACAAAATTTAAAAAAAAAAAGCTAGTTCGTAGGTTTTTACATTCAACTTCTGAATCTTATTTTATTTATTAATAAAGTATATTCTCAACAATTAAACAGCCACACCTCACTTAACGACCTACCTGTTCAATGACGACTAGGCCTCATGAGCCATTCTTTACACGGGGAATCCCCTTTCTCAGTCTGTGCCAGTCTAGGGAATCCCCTGTCTCAGTCTTAGTCTCATTCCCACAGTCGGTTAGTATTCACTACATGAAGTGTTTGCAATCATGCAAGACTACGGTATTTCATTTATAAGTGTGGGGTCATGTGACATATATTGAAAAATACATACGCTATGGGGCCATGACACACTGTAAGAGGTCTGCCTTTAAGCTCCTTGCTTATTGACCAATTCATGTAACAACCTAGTTGTAGGAATGGAACTTGGTTGTTAAGTGAGGAATGCCTGTATTTGGGAAAATCTGTCAATTAAAATATTTAAAAAAGAAACCTGAATGTAAAACAAATGAAAAAATGCACTTAAAATACTTAAAGGTACTAAATAAATTTGTCACGGGATCCCCTCAAACATTGTCATTTCATTTATGACTTTATTATATTCAGATATCTTTTTGAGCACGTCTGACTAAAAAGTCTTTTCAAATACTTTAGATAACTTTAAAAATCAGATACATGTATAAACGAGGCAGTTGCTAAAATGACAATATTGTTTTCAAACTTAAAAAAAATTATCTCATTTCTATTACTTTAAAATTATAACTATAAATAAGTCAAAACACACTTTAAATTAGAATCACAAGGCTCATATTTATAATAGAGCCTTCAATAGGGCAAATTATCTTTATCACTACATGGATATTAAGTTCCAAGTTAACAGATTATCCTGAAATACAATACAATAGTATTAGTAATGGGTTTGAGTCACATATTAATTCAGACTTTCTTGGTAAACAAACAAACCCCACCTAAGTCCTTTCTTGTTCCTGTCTGGGTGCTCCGAGGTTAGGTGGCAGCCTGCTGGGGCCACAGTACTGATCCTGGCCAAGGACATTGCTGGGACACAGGAGACTAATTTATAGCCACCATTCCGGTAAGTTCATGCTCTCCAAGTTACCTGGTCTGGTGGTCCACACCCCTGGGTGGGAGTTAACTTTTCCTCCTCAATCCCCATTAAGATGGCAGCTGACTTCCTTTTCTGCTTGATTGGAGTTCATTTCTTGGATGCCCTTGTGTGTCACTGCCAACTAAATTATGACACAGTGATTTCTTATCACTTGGGATTTTTAATTTATTGAAAGTTCCCTTTTGCAGTTAATTATATTTTTAATATTAATCACCTTCTGCAGAACCATTTCTTAAAAAAGGAAGTATTCATACATGTAAAATAAATTTCTAAAACATCTTCACATTCTGAGTCTAACTCTTTTTAATCCTGTTTGCCCTTAGTTGTTGATGTGTAAGTGTTTCAAAAAGTTTAAAAACCAAGATTCTCATGCAAATACACAATGAACAAATGTCAAAACTTAACACAGGAACCAGCAGGATGGTAAACCTGGTTGAGAAAAAGATTATAGGAACAAGGGTTATATAAGCATTGAAAAAAATAGGTTGGAATAAGATTGCTAGGCTAGAAACAAAACTGGTTTATAACTGGTTTATGTCCTATCAGGTAATAAAACATGCCTTTGTAGCTCTCTTTTCTGTTAGACAAAGATCATTTGCATCGTTAGCAAACAAAAACCTGCAGGTTAACATGTAACTTCACAAAATGTGAACCTTTACCCAGAAGTAGATAGCACATCAAAAAAAGAATATACTGTATTTTGCTGTGTATTAATGCATATGCACGTTTTTGGCCCAAACTTTCAGGGGAAAAAAATCTTTTGTTCTAATTTTTTACTTCAAAATTTTATTTGTTTATATTTAGGTACTTGTTTTTGTATTATAAAGGAATTTTAGCATTTATTTTTAAAGATATTATGGTACAAGAAATTTTAAGTAACAAATAATTACAAAACACAAGAACAGATACAAGGTTCAAGACATTTTATGTATCAAATTTTTTTATATTAAGAAAACCCGATTATCGTATTCCAGGGTATTATTTTGCATTTGGATATCATTATTGATTCCTGGAGTTACACTTTTAACTCATAAGCATAAATAAAAGAATCACAAACATTTATATAGATACAGAACTAGTATTATCACGCACATCCTTTTTCTTCCCTCACAAATTCGGGCAAAATACTGTACATTGCATTACACAAATAAATGACTGATACCCCATTGAAAGGATATGCCACTCTCTCTTTGTCTTATTTCAAAGTTTTAGATAATTGTTCTTAACATTACTATGAAAAACATTGGTAGTCCTTAAATAACCCGCTGGAGAACCAAATCCCTTGGTCTGGCTCTTCAGCTGGCTTTACAGCTGTGCAGCACCAGCCAACTTTTGTGTCCTTCAGAAGTGTCGCTGCATACATCTATCTGCTTCACCTCTCCCCCACCCCCTCCACAACCCTTTGATTCCTATGGTGAAAAGTGTCTTATACTATTATTTGTAGGACTTTCCTTCAAGTGACTCTAAATTTTGCTGCTGACACTTTCATGTTGTAGCAGTTTTAGGCAGTGATAACTGCTTCATGACTGCTACTTGTCAAGCAATCATTATAAGAGGCTGTTTGATTTTCAGGTGCTCTCAATTTCAGAGATGCCAAAATGTAGGGAAAAAATATGTGTCTTGGAATTGATGGATGGCAAATTCCAGAGTAGCCAAAAGATTAAATTGAGAGACTGGTGTAGGATGTAGCACATATGGAGCATCCCATATACTTTTGGTTCTCCATAGCTTTATAAATGTTACTTCTCCTCTCCCTCTCCCAGCACTAATGGCTAAGTGACTTATCAATAGTACCTCTCCCTCCTGCAATGAGGAATGCAGAGCCCCCTAGAAGAGTTTGTTCTTGCAGGGGTTCCCCAATTAACAACTTCTACAGACTCAGGTTCTCCCTTTAGAATCAGTTTTGATGGCAGAAGGAATGATCTGAGGTCTGCCTGCTGCCGTGACATCATGAAAGTGTCCTTGAGAGCCCATAGGCGGGGCAACTTTTATCACAACATTCTTAGATTACGATGCAATGATGCTTCTATCGACACCGTGCCACTTTACAGGGTCTCATTTGCTGTGAAATAGTGCTCAGGAGTGCTCCCCTATCTTTGCCATATCATGGCACACACAGCAAGTGCTGACGTTTATCCAGCCACCGGGGTCAATGCAGAGTGTTCTCTGGACCAGACGTGACTGCCCAGGGGGCTGCAGCTGCCCAGCTCTGCCCGACCTCCCAAGGCATAGGTACCCTGTAACCTATGTGCTGCCTCACTCTATCAGTTAGGCCCTGACACAGGTTATAGGCCCCAGTGTGGACCAAGAGTGGAACCTTAAAACCAGAAATAAAGCAGGTCATGCTCTCACAAAAGAATAGTATAATTTCTGTCTACTGGAAGAAATGAGTAACCAATCTTTCAAAATGATTAGACTACTTAGAGTTCGGCTACTCACCCTGCAGTCAGATGGGCAGAGAAAATAGTTACCCCTTCTGGCTGATCTGATTTTCCTCGTGAGTCCACACCCAGTGGGTGATAGAAAAAACAAACTAAACTACAGTTAGAATGATCTGGTGATCTCGGTCTGTTTGCAATAATGTGAACTCTCCCAGTCTAAGGGCTCAGTCCCTTTAGCAGAAATACTCAGGCTCTCAGCTGTCATCTTCCAAACGGGACACTTTTGTTTTCATTTTTAAAAGCATATGCCTTGTACAACAAGCCACGCAGGTAGACACAGCTCCACACTTTCCATGTCCCCACCCAATCCTCAGGTAACCACTGAGCCGTGTTCTCCCAAACATGTTCTGGGCAGATGTGCAAACACAAAGAAACCTTAGACCGATAGGGGATTCGTTCTAATTAATAAATGGAATCACAAGCTACACCTTATTCTATAATATTTGTTTAAAACCACTCCTGTCAGATCAACTCAGGACACGTTTGAGAGAGAAAGGGAGCCCTGTTCGTAGCTATGCCAGGGCAGCAGGCACGTGTTCACCTGGCTGTGGAGGAGAGGTGCAGCTCTGGCACCCTCACAGAGGAGACGGTTAGGTCCATTTTGTGTCCACTATTTGCACGCCAGTCTGTGCTGCAAAGTGGAGGGGTTGGGCTACTTCCTGCTCTGCCCCCTCCGAAGGGCTGCTGGCCTCACCAGGCCCTTTGGGGCTCTGTGCTGAGACTTCCACTGGAGTTTGGGGACCTGGACCCCCCTTTTTTTCTGATCTTGCTGTGTGGATTCACCAAGGCTCTTCTGAAGCCATCAGAGATTTCTGCTGGCCGGTGGCGTGTGCAGCATGGCCGTGTTCTCCGTGGCACCCGGGACAGCTGGGACTCCAGCATGCCATCTACGGGCCCAGGGCATCCAGAAGTTTGCTTTAGGTTTATCTGTCACCCACTTGCCATTTCCTTGTGCCATTTTAGAGGCGATGCTGAGTTGGAGGCGGCATTCTCTGAGGGCCTGAAACTTCATCTGCACAGAGAAGGGTACAACGAACCCTGTGCTTGCAGGCTTGTCTTCACTGATCTGGGTGTTTCCACAGCTCTTCTCTTCCTCCTCAGGGGTTGGTCCTGAGAGAGGGGGTAATCCAAAGCCCCAGACTTTGTCCTCCTAAATCTATCCCTCTCCCAAATTCCTGCAACCCCTCCATTCCAGAAGAGACAGGCCCGAGGCTATCCATTTCCTATGTCACAGAGATCACAGCCTAACCAGCTTAGCTCTTATTGAAGGAGAGGAGGGGAGTGTGGGGAGTGTATGTGTGTGTATGGGGGGGGGGGGTGGATCTTTCCAATATGTGGGGAAATGATCTGGGTCATCTTGTTTGGTTTTTTTACCTACTAAAAAATTGAGAAAAATGTCTCTCGCAATAGAAACGTGCTTTCAAGTTGACTACTTTACTGAAGACCCAAACAAAACCCTCATTTGCTTGTCAGCATTAAGCAAAGATGTCCTTGTTATAGTAGATACTTGTCTTCCCCCTGCGGCTCTCAACTCACATTATGAAAGTGTGGGAAACCTTAGTAGTTACTACACAGAAGTGGCACCATACCCAGGCATTGCCCAGACCTGCCACTCTGAGGCTGTGGCTAACTTATTGCCCCTGGGGTCAGGATGGGAAAGAAGGAAAGAAAAAGGTGAGAAAGGGGGCTCTCACCACCCACACCACCACTGTTGTTCCAGCTCATCAAAATTAGTCTAAAACAGTTGGTGGAAAGTACCTCGAACGATCCCCTCACAGAAACACGAGCAGAGAGCAGTAACAGTGTGTCGCATGTGAGGCACCAAGCGAACGCTCTCCCACCGCTGGTCCCACTTTGTCTTCCCTTTTCTAGTTTTCCCAGCTAGCCGAGCCTCGGACCCCGCATCCGCTGGATTCTCCTCCTTTTCCCAGTGTTTTAAGAACACTGAGTGCCATTCCCAGAGCCTCTGGACAATGGTCCTGGCACACTCAAGGAGGGACAGCAGGGTGAGGGACCGGGCAGAGGGTGGGAGAAGCACAGACAGGCTAAGTCTGAGTCCCAGGTCAGCAGATGTATGGCCTATGGCAATTTACTCAAGCTGAGACTCAGTTTCCCCACCTATAAATAGGAATAGTATTATCTACTTACTGGGCTATTGTGGGAATTAAATATGCTCAGGGGTGCATAATCAGTTCTCTGTTGAAGAGACATGTTGTGTGAATAATTGAAGCATGTCTCAAACTATGCAGCTGCCCACAAGTGCCACAGCTGGGCCCCTGGGGACAGGGTGATGACCTTTTTTGCTGATTGTTTTCTGAGTCATGATATAGTTGCAGAAACAGGGTTTAAATGAATTCCTGGGAACCATTTTTGCATATGTAATTTCATGTGTTAGTGGTAATGAATGTGAGAAACAGCATGCTCAACTGCAAAGAGCTCAGGGTTATGAGTTCAAAAGCCAGCTAAAAACCCCAGCTAATATTAAGACCTTGAGAAAGTCACCCAGCTTTCTAGATGTCAGTTCTTTTATCTGCAAATCAAAGGTGAGGACCAGATGGTCTCTAAAGTCCATTCAGTTATGACCTGCCTTGATTTTTAATACTATTTAAGAATGCTGCCGGCCACTAGTTTTCCCTTTCTAATGTTCTCTGGCCAACAGTGTGACCACCACCTCCTGGGTCTTGTTCTTTATGGAACACCAGACTCCTAGTCCCAGCCCTAAGCCGCAGGCTGTATGGTGTCTTCTATAGGCCAGATCTCCCAGCTGTCCTTAGCAGGTCGTGGCTGCACAGGAGGATCTGCTAATGAGAGCTGGGCAGATTCAGGGAAAGATTAGCCCAGTGGCTCCTTATTTCTTCAAGACCCTTAACTTTTCCCTTCTCCTGAAAGAAGCCATTCACATGCTCCTGCCCTGTGCTGCAATGACATGTGAAAACTGTCTAGACAGAGGCTCCTTGAATCTTCCAATAAACCCATTCAAGATGTCCTTTCAGTGGGCAGATCCTTGATTCATTAAAGCCCCACACAGAAATGTACCAACCAGTGTCTGTCTCTCTGCCAGCAGGTCTCCGCTTATGGCACTGTCTCCAAAGACTGTCCATTGGCCAGAGAACCCCAGCTTCAAAGCTAAGAGTGAAGCCACAGGCCAACCACATTCCTTATAAAGGCTGATTGTCAAATGAGAAATGCAACAACAAAAATAATTTTAGTAATGCCATTATAGCATTTCCTGGGGTTTTATAGGAAAAAGAGTGGTACGCTAACCCCTGCTACTCAAAGTGAGGTCTAAGGGTCAGCAGTGAGTATCAAAGTGAGGTCTCAGGCTTGGCCATCACCTGGGAACTTATTAGAAATGCAGAATCCTAGGCCCTCCCCCAGAACTACTGAATTAACCCAACTTACTAGAGATTTGCCCATTGATGTTTGAAAACCACTGACATAAAATGCCTTGAGAAGTTAGAGAAACGCTGTGTTGAAAGATCAAGCATTTATACTGCTAGCTCATTAAGTAAAACAGTATCTCCTGGGAAGATATCGTTACGTGTGCGCTCAGATTCATACGTGACAGAAAGACGAACAGGAAGGAAGACCTTCCCTTCCTCCTCTTCCCTTTTAGTGGCAATGAAGTAGAGAGCTGAAGAAATGAAAAACTTAACACAGGCAAAGCGAGGGACACAGAGTTGCCCTGGTGGAAAGGAAAGCTCACACACTTTGAAAGGGGGATGGGAGAGAGAAAGACGAGAAATTTCAGTAGAGCAGCTTCTGGGACTAGTGGAATTTAATGAAGGTTTGCTGAGATGGGGGATGGCTTTGCCCTCCCTGCTTTTGGAGTAGAATTTTTATTTCTTTTGGATGTGGTACTGCATGGAGATGGGTCATAAAGTTGGAGAGAGGGTCCCAGAGTTCTCCAGAACTCATATGTAATCTCCCCATAATTCAACTACTTAAGCTGCCACTGTTTGTCCCGCCTAGTGCCAGGAAGATAGAAAAATGCTAAGTAGTCAAGTATTATATAAAGTTCAGAGATACTTCAGATGTCATAACTCAAATAATCTCACATTACAGATGAGCATCTTTTGGTCTAGAGAGACTGCAAATACTCACCCACATTCACAAGGAAGAGCCTGGCTCAGGGGCTGGGTCCTCAACACCCATCACATACAAATGCCATGACAACAGCTATGACACCTGACTCTTCTGAAAAGTTGAAAGCAGTAGGTGGATCAGGACTTGTGCACAGGCTGGGAGGAAACACTGAGCTATCTGGAAATCACCCAAGTCCCATGGAAACTCCCAGTTGCCACCCCATCTATAGATACAAAGTGGTTTTGAAGAGTTAAGAGTGAAGGGAAGAAGCCAGCCCTGAAGAACTCCTCCCCCGCAAGGTGGCCAAGAGCCTGGGAGCTCTCCTTCCCCACTCCCCAGTCCTCTTCTTCCCCCAGGGTGGACCTTGGCCCCTGCAAAGGGGGCCCCGGCAGCACAGAAGCACGGTGGCCAGAGCTCCCAGAAACTTCTTTCTCTGCATCACCCATTTCTTGGGCTCTGAAAAGTGTGCTGTTTTCTCCAAACCTCCTGAACGAACTGCTCTGTAAGATTTGAAAGAGTAGAGCTCAGATGGGCTATCTCAGTGACCTGAATACCCATCTGGCCCTAACACTTTTCTATTTCGTGCCATAACCCAACTTGGATGACTCCTGCTTTTCTCCCTATCAATGGGAAGTGGAAATGCAGGAAGGAATGAAGCAGAGGCAGGAGTCAGCAGGGCAGGGGCAGTGGAGGCTGGGTAGACTGGTTGGTTGCTGGGACTGGTGTTGGGGTTGGGGCAGTGGGGGCAGCAGCAAGGGTGGGGACAGTGGAGGATTGAAGAGTGACAGTAATCCAGGGCAAGCGGGGGACAGGCGGCTCTGTCTGCCCCAGCTGACTGGTGTCAAAGATACAGGTGGACACTAGCTGAAGTGGTCAGGATGGCTTTTAATCAGTAATAACTATTATAATTGGTGAAAGAGTTCAGTGTGACTAGAAGTCAACTTTGATTTGTGCAGAAGTAACTGAGTGTTTTAAAGGGAGGATGAGGGACTAGAGAGAGGGGTGAGTGGGGCTCAGTAGAGTGAGAGAAGTGAAAAATTACAAAAAGTGAGAAGTGGGGGTGGGGGCGGTTGGGCCATGTGAAACCCATATGAGTTTTTAAACTAGCACTTACCAAACTTAGACACCCTCCCTCTCACACAGGCTGAGAGATGGCGGCCCTGTCTCCAGGTGTTGGCTGGAACCAAGAGCCAGTTCATTTGGCAGCCCTGAGTTTTCTCAGGCAGGCACTGTAGGGGAGCTTGGCCATCACCCTAGGGCTGTGGCCTTGAGCTGGTAGAAACTATGTTAGTGTTTTGTTCTAGTCTTTATAGGTCAAGGGGGAGGCTTAGTTGGGAAGAGGGCTCCGAGGAGCCTGGCTTGAGTTTTGTCACGTGGAGACTCTTCGCCATGGGCCGGAGCTGATCCCCTTCATGGTGAGTATCTCCGGCAGTGCTTTCCACGCAGCATCCCCTTGGACTCAGGGGCAGCCTCAGTCAACACGTAACAGCTGGTATTCAGGACGGTGCTGCACTGGGCCCCTTGACTACATGTCACTCCTCACTTGGGGACCATTTGGGAGGGTGATGGCCCACTTTCAGCCCTGCCCCAGGCTGTTCAGCTGGGGGACATTGCCAGCCATTTCAGAGGAGCCATGGGAACAATGAGGCTTTGGTGTTGGGACTTGGTCCGAGTCCTGATTCTGCCTCACTGGGCCCAAGCTTCTGCTTCCTCATCTGTAAAACGAGGGGAGGACTTCTCCTCTTGGGCTAGTGGATTAGATGGATTCATTCTCTGATGTGGGTGACATATAATGAACACTCAATAAATGTTCATTCTTTCCCTCTTCTCTTAGAAGAAAGTGCGAAAAGTGTTTCTCTTGTTTTAAGTTGGCTGTTTGTAACTTACAAACAAAAATATATTTAGATTCCCAAGAACACTCACACTTATTTATGCTAAATATAAATGGTTCCTGCATGCTTATAACAGAAAGTGCAGAAGCAAAAATTAACATTTTTGCCAGCAGTTTCGATGTGCAAGATGGTTCCAGGCATCTGTTCTCTGAAGGGCACCAATGCCCTTCTGACACAGCGCAAAACCCAAGCGCCTGTGTGTAACTCTCATCACCCTCACCTGGGGTTTTCTGTCCAAGTTAAGAAAACAAATGTTAGAGCCAGGCTTGAGTTCATGTCCTGACTGCTCTACTTAGTAATTTGGTGGGGTGGGGCAATCATTTAACCTATCTAAGCCTCAGTTTCCTCATCTGTGAAATGGGCTAATGACAGTATGTGTCTCAGAGGGCTCTTATGAGGATCAAAAGAGAGCAACACACGCAAAGTGCTTGGTGGAGTGTCTGGCCAGGTACTGTTACGAGACACCCCCCGACCCCCAGCTGGTCATTGTGCTGCAGGAGTTTGTCAGCCATAGGGAAGGGAATGTTTGGAGAGCTGATACAAAGTTTGAGAGAGAAGAGGGACTCACTCTACTTTTAAAACAGCGCTTTATGACAGCCATGCTTTACAACACCCACAGACAGGCGCAGAAGGTGGGGGTCTCTCCTGAGCAATTTTTACAGCTGAACTGGTGCAGAGCTAGAGGAAGTAGAAATATTGGAAACACACTGGTCCTCCCAGCCCTATGCACAGATTCTCCGGATACTCATGCAGGAGGCTGTATGGGCCCCAAGGTCTCCTTCAAGCTCTGAAACATCCAGAGAGCCAAAGCTCTGGTCGTGGCTAGCAGCAACTGAGAAACAGATAAAACCTGAAAGTATAGATTTACAAGGAATTTTTATTTCAAACCAAGGAACACTGACGGTAGAGGAGGGCTAAAATGATCTAGAAAACAATTACTCGTTGTCAAGGCCCGTGAGGCATCAACAAATCAGTAGGATTGGGCTTGTAACCCTGGTGGGCATTAGAAATGTGATGATGGTGATAAATTACCCGGCTGTTGCTTCCAAGCACACAGTGGGAGCACCAAACACTACTCCCACTGTGTGCTTGGTACTGTTCTAGGTACTGCAGGTACAGCAGAGAACAAAGCAAAGAAACCCTTAGCTGTCTGGCATGCACATGTCTTCCAGAAATAATTCCAGACCAGGAGAGTCAGGAAGGAATCGACAAGGAGGGGGAAGGAGTAGAAGAGCAGGAGGGGAAGAAGCCTGGTGTCAGGGCCCGGAGGAATCCACCACAGTTCTTCAGGGTGCCTCTGTTGTTACCATGGTTACTGGTCCCTGATGGCCACTCTTGAAGTTGAAAGTGCATTTCTGTTATTTTTGTGGCATTCATAGGTGAGAGTCCCAAAGCTTTTGCGTGGGTTGACTAAAACCCACTAGTGAGCATCTCATACTTCTCAGTATTTGATTTTCTCCTCAAGATGAGGCATAGCTGCAAAACACCCAAAGAGGAGTAGGGACTTCATTTGACCCTGGGTGAATTGATCAGAATATGGTTGCAAATCAAGATAGCAGGCCTGTATACATAGAAAATAGGGAATCCAAGGTGGAGGGCGGGCTGAGAGCCTAGGAAAATTTGAAACACATAATTGGTAGGGCAGGCCGAGGCAGGGTGCCCCAATAAGTTGTCTGTGGGTCTGTGAATGTTGGAAGCCCCAGCCTCTGGGCAAGGCATGGCTACATGTGACAACAGTTAACGTGCCCACTTTGCTCTTCTCCCAGAGGCCAGCTACACACCTGACTTCCCAGAGATTCTCATGCCATGCACAGGGCACCAGTGGACTCCCATCTCATCTTTCCCAACATATAAACTGACACCTGGAATTCTGGTGGGGGTTGGACAGGCCCTCTCCAGCATGGGAGAGACACCCCACTCTGCACCTGGGTGCACCCCGTGTTCTAGATTCTGCACGCCACCACGCCTGGCCTCACTGGGCACTTGCATCCATCATCTGAGCTCTCCCAGCACCAATGCTGGGGAAGAAAAGTATCCTTTTCCACTGATTTCAATCAGGACAATCCGGATTTTAAAAATCAAGATTGTTCGCTAGAACAAGAAGGAAAAGGACAATCAAATCCAAAGCTTACAAGTGAGGGAACAGGCCTCTCTGACAAGCATCTAAATTCCCTTCCCAGGCTGACTTAGGCTCAGGGCACATGCCCCAGGCTGTTGGAAACTAGACACACTCTTTGCCATTTCCAAGTAAAATTTGCTGGTACCAGCTGGACTCCTTGTCCTTTCTGAACCGGCCTGAAAAGTTGGACGAATGGGGCAGTCTTAGGGCTACACCGTGGCTTTGATCTTCCTCTGCCCTGTTCTGCCCATTACTCTACCTGACCTGCTTTTCCTCCTCAGAGTGGGGTCCTCTGCCGTGTCTTCCTCCCCGCCCCTACTCAGAATGGAAGGTAGGTAGACAGACAGACAGACAGACAGATGATAGAGACATGGCTGGTGGGAGAAATAGCGGCTGTTTGAATCCGCACAGTAACGATTCAGTAGAGACCCTGGAGAGAGAGGGAGAACCGTTGGAGCGGTGTCCTTGAGGAGGTGAGAGGTCATGCGATCCTGCACACACGTGAGGCTTTGCCCTGAGGTAGGAGCACGTACAGGGATGGAGAGAAGGATGAGGATGGTCGGCATGTGTTTGCAGAATTTTTGTCAGCTTCTCATGTACAGTGAATGATGAACCTTGTCACCGGCTTGTGATGGTGGCGGATGAGGCACTATGGAAAGAGACGGGGTGGAGTCAGAGTGGGGGAGTTACCAGTTAGGGAAATGGCACAGAAAGTGCTCACTTGAGATTTAGGGTCATGAATGAAAAGGGGGCCAGCCAGCACGGCTATGGGACTTTTCTCCAGGCCCACTCAGCTGCACAGCATGGGGAGAGGTAGATCTCACCAGGGTTGTGGTTTCGTCAAGTGAGGGACAAAGCAAAAGATGGGCAAGGGGGCAAAAGGTTCATGCAAAGGAGGGATCTGGATGATTTCCCGTGAGATTGAGGGCTGGACAGAAGGACATCAGGTGGATGAAGGACAGCGTAGAGATAGATGGCAAGGTCAGTGGGATGAAGGACCTGATGAGGTCAAAGGATGATGTGAGTTGGGGTTCTAGAGGGAGTAAGTGGGAAAGCTAAAACAGATGAGGTTGTGGTGGGGTGGCAGCTACTAGGAATGCTGTGACCGTGGCTCAGGAGGTGATCACGGAAGTGGCTGAGGCAGGGCAGGGAGCTTGATCATTGGGGAAACAAGTTCCACAGACCGAGAGGATTAATTTGGAAGAATCATCTAACACGGGGGGTGGCAAACTATGGCCCCTACATAAACTCAGCCGGCTATCTGTTTTTTAAATAAAGTTTTATTTGCACACAAATAAACCCATTCATTTATTGATCACCTATGGCTGCTTTCATGCTATGGTGGTAGCTTTGAAAGCCAAAAATACTTTACAAAAGTTTGTCTACCCTTGATCTAAGTGGATATTGAACTCACCATTGCTTACAATTTTAAGTGAACAAGCAGTGTTCTACAATAAAAACATTTTAAACCAAGGTAATATATATTGTAATGTATTATCTTATGTTGTATTGTAATATATATGATCTCATATAATTGAAATATTATAATAAATATTCATAGTGTAATGATTATAAATCAGTTGCCCTAGAAACTATGAAAACAAACTTTTCAATATTACAGAAAAGCTCTTTGCCCTCCTTTATGAACAGATATTCTGTTCAGCTTTCTGATGATAAAATATAGAATAAGTACCTACTTAACTGGAATGACACCCTAACAGTTTTGTAAATACCAACTGTTACTCTGTTTTAATTATAAGATGACAGGTAAGCTGCCAGCTCAATCTTCTTTCCCTACCAATATATCAGTGCAGGTTGAATTAAGGAACAAAATGTGTTAAATTCCCTTTTTTTTTTTTTTTCTTTTTTGGTGGTTCCCTGGCTGGGAATCGAACCCAGGCCACGGCGTTGAGAGCGCCGAAGCCTTAGCCACTACCCCACCAGGGAACCCTTATTCTCATTTCTGTATTGGTTGTGAGTGGACTTCATTAAATACTATGGGATCAATGTATGAATATTTTGCCCTTTAAGAGCACTTCCACTCCGTCTCCAAAGGAGTCAGGAAACCAGTTCTTTAGTGAGATCTTCCTCACTCAATTCATTTAAGTAGGTCCTCTTGCTATTCTGCAAACTGTCATGTTTTTCATTTTCTTCAGAACCATTATACAATTATGCAAAACAAGTCAAATAGGGTATTTTCACTTATTGTCAAAAATTTCACTCACATTTCCCAATTTTTATAGTCAAGATTATATATATAATTTTTTTTATTAGTTTAGTTTTCATTGTATAACTTTTCTTTCAAGTATAATGTACATTTCATTTGCTTTCTATTTTGAAAGTATTTTTTTAACACATAATAGATGTATTCTGTGATTAAATTTAAAATATTCCTACTCGCTCTTATATTATAACTTCTCCATTCTTGAGTCACCTCTTTTTGGAAGTGAGTAATTTTTTTTGTGAGTAAGAATATTCAGATAGTACATCTTAGCTCTTGCAGATGTGATAATATCTTTTTGTTGTTTTCTCACATGAATAACAATATTGGCTTGCTGCAGAATTCTTGAGTCATACTTGTTATCTTTCGAACCTCTAGATATTGTTCCAATTACCTTCTGGTAATTACTGTTATGGAGCAAAAGTCTAAGGCAGGGGTTCCCAGCCATTTTCCACTTGTGTGCCCCTTTTAACCCCATTTCTATAAATTGTACCCCTTGTTTTTAAAACAGCTGTTTTTAAACACTGACACCTTTGTTCAGTGCCTATCTTAATGTAAAATAGTGGAAATGAGGTAGTAAGTTAGGAAAGAAAAACTACTACACTAAAAGTACAAACCACAGATTTAATTTTACAATATTTGTAACAGTTAAATATTGATCATGATGATCAAGTATTTAAACATTAAATAAAAAAAGTATTTGAAAAGAATCACAATTAAAGACAATGCAATTACTTTTACTCAGTTAATAACTAAACTGATCAGTCTGGCTACAGATGTATTTATATGTTTGGGGAACTTCTAGAAACATCACAAATGGATCGTTCTGAAACTGTGTGTAATGACTGGTAGAAGAGCGGTTTAGGGGAGGAATTCATAGCCAAGCCCTCACCAGTCATCATTTGCTAATGTGATCCAATTTTAGAGTGTCTCCATTAATGGTGATTCAAACTTCACATTTATTGTTTCATAACTTTTTCATTTTTTTTACTTCACTATTTTTTTGCCATTACTGATTATTTTTGCATACCCCTGAATGGCCCAGCATGTACCCCAGGGGTATGCGTACCACCCTTTGAAAACCAATGGTCTAAGGCCACATTGATTTTGCATTTTATTTTACAGATAACTTTTAAAAAATCTGATTCTTTATTTGTAAATTCAAACATTTCCCAAGGAACTATCCAGATGTTGGACTCGAATTTTCCTTGGCACAGGATGGGTTTTTACATTTCTAGACTTAGATATTTTTTGTTTCAGCAAACGGTTTCTTCTCATCTCTGACTATAGTTTTTATACAATTGTTCTGGTTTCTTCTTGAGAAATACCAATTACCCCTAAAACAGTTGTGTATTCTGTGTCTTCTTTCTCATCTGTTTACTCTCTGCTCCATGTCCCTCTGCATGCTGGGAGAGTCTCTCGCGTTTACCCTCCACGTCGTACCTTTCATTTTCTGCGACTCCGGGTTTGCTCTGCACTTACTTCCGGTGTGCTTTTAGACCTGCTATTGTGTTTGCAGTCTTTCCTACTATCCTTTGTATCCATCTGCCATGTTGTCAAGGCAGAAACTTGAATCATGCTTAAAACCTTGCTGTCCCTGATGTCTTTCACTAGTCCATCAACAGTTCTTATACAATTGTTTCCATTTCCAAACTATTTCTTTAAACTGCCAATTTGCATTTGTCTTTACTGCCGTTGCTTCAGTTCAAGCCACCATCATCATATCCTGAACTAAGACCTGCCTTTTGCTTCGTCTATTGTTTCTTCTGGTCCATTCTCTACACGGCAGGATTAATAATTGGAGTTTGTATACACATGTAAATATATGCATATATGTGTGTAAGTATGGATATATACAAATAGATACATACATATTAACACCCAATAACTTCCTTTTGCACTTAAAATCTGAAGTGCTTTTCCTGGCTGTAAAGGTCCCACATGAGCTGACCTGCCTGCATTTCCAAATTCGTCTGTACCGCGCCTCCAGCGTGCTGGTCTTCTGGTCCCTCAAGCTGCAGAACGCTGCGTTCTCTGCCAGTGATGCTCTTTACTTGCTCTTTTCGGTGCTGGCTCAGAGGACATAGGACCTGGGGCCCCCTAACAGAAGAAGTCTTCCTTTCTGACGATTTTGTCTAAGTAGGTAACCGTCCCCCATTATTCCCTGAGTCAGCCACCTCTTCATTTTTCTTAATAGCAAGGATCACGTTTTAAGCACTTTGTTAGTGTTTTTGGCTGTCCGTGAGCCCAGCAAAGTAGAATCTACATCAATTTTTGTGTATGTGCTTCCGAAGCGAGCAGAAGTGCCATCTGAAGTGGCACGGTGTCTCCTAATGGGTTCTGGAGAAGTATTAGTGGAAAGCATTAGTTTATCTCCTATCACTGAATTTTCATTACTGCTTATTCTTTCTTTACTTTTTTTTTTATTTTTTGCTTTCGCTTAATGGAGGCTATATCTTTTTATATGGCGAGGGTGCCAGTTTGTTGAAACTTCTGGATCTGCTGTGATTATCTTTAGAGATAGGATTTTTCTGGAATGTCAAGATCAAATCTCTTTCCTACTTCCTGTAGCTTTTTAAAATTAAATCCCCCCCATAGGTCTTTCCTCCTGATTTACTCGTCTTTAATGAAGTGCTATCTGTATAGAGCTAGCATTTGTTAAGAGCTGATTGTCCACGTGTCCACTTATTCTCACAATGATTGGGAGGGTAGGTGGACTATGCAAGTTTCTGTCCCCAGTTGCTGGCAGACATTCACTTGTAGAAGCTCTATTTTACCAAACTGCTGACTCCTCCTGGCTTATCTAATTGGTTCTCTGATCATCGTGTTCTGAGTCCAAGAAGTGCGCGAAAAACTTAGGCTTCTAATATACTGCTGAACAGGTTTCTTTCCCTCTCTTCTATTACTTGGAAAACTTGACTCGTGGGAGCTGTTTGCCCTAAAATGTGATGCACTACCTCTAGTTCCTTCTACTTTCTGCACAGGTATTTTTGGTTTTGTTTTTGTCGTTTAAAGTTCCTATTTCTGAATGAACATAGATTAAAAGGGGGATGTGATGGGGAGAGAAACAAGGTATCACTAAAAGGAACTCCTCTGTTGTTTTCTGGTTGTTTCAGGGTTCAGATCCTGGGTCCTGGAATGAGGGGTAGACTGCAGGAATGGATGAAGTATCTTCTCAGCTTGCTCTCAGTTTCCTGAAGTGAAGTCTGGGTACGCTTGAGGAGGGGCCTGCGGGTAGCTGTTCTTCTACCCAGCTCTGCCAGCCACGTCGCCAAATGGAATCTGTGTGTATTTTCCATTAGGGTCACCCATCGAACCTAGTTTTGGCGATGGTGAATTTTTATTTATGTTTATGTTTTAGAAAAGGGCTTTAGGGTTGCTGATCAGATCTCATTCAAAACCAAACATTATTATTTTTTTTTATGTTAGACACTGACATGATTTTCTTGAAAGCAGCATAAATATTGACGATTAAATATGTGCCTTTTCCCCCTCAATCAGCTGTGTGTTAGGAACTAGCCCTAATGGAAATGAGAAGACGATGTCTACATTTTCATATTTGGTTGAGACTATTTAAAGCCTTTTATTCCTCTTAGCTACAATGGACTCTTATTTTCCTTTGTACTTTTTGTTGTAATTAAGTGAGGAACCCCAGTGAAAGCCTATTTCTCTTTGAATTTAATTCCTCCTCCACTTCTTTTCTATTTTCAACGACATGCGAACAGATACAAGCTGGAGGAACATAGAATTAAATACTTGGAATAGGTCAATAAAAGGGCTAGTTTGTTCTCTCAGGGTTTTGGTGATTATTATGGGGAAAATAGAACCAGAAGACTTAGAAAGCATGTACTTATCGCTCAGCAACAGAGAGAATTTTAAATATTTTATCTTATATAATATATATTTAATATATTACACATAAATATAACAACATAGTTAATAGGTATTTTATATGTACTTGGAATTACAAAGCATGTATTTATCGCTCAACAGCAGAAATAAGTTTAAATATATAATATATACAATCATGCATGAAATACAATAATTGTATATTTTAAGTTAAAATATATTTTAAAATATTTAAGTAGATATTATATACAATTATACACAAAGTATGTTTTACATTACATAATATGTATCAAATATATATTTTATAAGTTGGAATATAGTTTTAATATATTTAAATATAATTTTAAAAAATATATATATTTAAAATTTTTTCTTGCTGACACAAATCATGTTTTGTAACTTCTCTGGTTTAGTTTTAAATGCACACACACATTTATATGAATGCACATGCACACTGTACTTACTTTTGACACAATGATCTAGGCACCAGAATGTGAAGGTTTAGCTCATGGGGGCACTATAGACGGTAGACTATAGATCGGCATAAAATCTGGATTGGAGCCAGTGGATTTACTGAGCAAATCCTTGCAATAAACCTTTGATATTTACTAGATAAGGCCATTTGGGCTGAAAACCGGTTCAGAGGTAAGGACTGACTTTATTTTGAAAATAGCGCGCCGCCTAGTGGCCATTCATATGTTGACTTCTAAAGTTGGGTTGTAAGAACTCGCCAGTTCCAGTGGCAGAATTTCCAATTTGCTTTCTTTCTGCTTTTATTTTCTACTCCTATACTTGAGTGATTTCAGCTTCCATTTGACTCCCTGGGTCAGGAACCCTTGTGCGTTGTTCTTACATCTGGATGACGATGACAGACCCTCCCTAGCCTGTGATCACATGGAAGGGTGAAGGGTCAGGGCTCATGTTGGCCGCTGTTTGATGGAGGCAACAGGAGGCTAGTGGTGGGCAGAACACCGGGCTAAGAGGTGGTCACTCTGCTCATTTTGCAGAGGAGCCTTGATGTTTAGCGCTGGACCTCAGGGAATATAGCTCTGGGTCCTCAGGCCTGTGCCTTCCCCAGGCTAAGTGAACCAGGTGGGGGCACTATATTGAAGTTAGGCCAATCAGCCCACTTTAGACTTGCTCCCAGTAGGCAGTCCTGGGAGCCTTCTTGTGCAAGCCAGGGACTTGTCGGATTAGAAAGAACGGAAGGAGTCTGTCCTTTTGACTAGGAGCTGAAGTCTCGGCAGGGGCAGTCGGGCTGGTTACCTAGAAGAGCCTGTGGGAGCATCTAAATCAGTGGTTCTCAACCTTCCTAATGCCGCGACCCTTTAATACAGTTCCTCATGTTGGGGTGACCCCCATAAAATTATTTTCGTTGCTACTTCATAACTGTGATGTTGCTACTGTTATGAATCGTCATGTAAATATCTGATATGTGTTTTCCCATGGTCTTAGGCGACCCCTGTGAAAGGGTCATTCGACCCCCAAAGGGGTCGCGACCCACAGGTTGAGAACTGCTGATCTAAAGCCAATGACAGAGCAAATTAGATTCACGAGATGGTGGGCGACTCCTGCTAGGATAGTTGTTGCTGAGGCCCAGGTGCATCCTGCTCCTTTTTGAGGCACCTGAGATCTCCACGCCTCTCAACGTCAGGCTCACATTTCACCTAACCAAATTCAAGCCAGCTTTTCTTTGCTTGCAGCAGCAGCAACAAAATTCCTACTTGATACCCCTGGAGTCCTCAGTTCCAGGAAAGGGGAATCGAATGGTCTCAGCCCTGCTGCCTGCAGAATAGGCCCCCATGTAAGGACAGGGTTAACTTTTAATGGTTTATATCAAATGTTCAAGATAGGCTCATTGCTTGGCCCAGAGAAAAGGAACGGGACACCAGTGCCCGTGCCCCATGGAGCATGAGTCTAGAAGTGTCCTGGCTCTAGGTTGATCAAAAGGGACTCCTGTGCCCTTCCTGCTTGATGCCTGAATCTGAGCTCCTAGAAGTCCTCATGAATAACAGCCTGACTATGCTGAGCACACAGTGTTCACTTCAGGGAGAACACACACCTCTGTGCCCCCAAGTCTGGCAGGCATTGCCTATCACTCCACGGTGGGGCGTGGGCGCAGCCTCAGACTCGTTCTCTTCACAGCTGTACCTGATCCTTCTTGGAGGATTCATCCAGTTCGTCTTCACTATTGAGTGGGCCTCCATGTCTGAAGACCACATAATATAAAACGACTATTTTGGATTTGGTTCTTTGTGAGTTCTTCGCATATGGATATCCTGTATTCACAAAGCTACTTCAGCCTCTAAAAGTCAAAGGTTAATCCCCAGGAGGGTGAAAACTTACTTTAAGGTTGCTAATGAAAGGTGGATTGGGCAGCAGAAATACAAAAGCGGGCTTATGGAGTAGGCTGCGTTTCCATAGAGACAAAATGCTGTCATATCAAAGCCATGAGTAAGCTTATCCACGTTGGTTTTAGGCCTGGAATGAAGATGGAAAAGGGAATTTACAGACCATGATGGAAAGTGAGAATTTTGACAGCAAAGCCTTCCAAAGACTCAGCCAAGGCCAGTGGAGTGGCTCCCCACCAAAATCACATTGGAACCCCAGATACAGCCTCACATGCCACAAGCATGGCATGGATGCAAAGCAGTCCAGCTTGTGAATACACGTTCTTGGAACTCATTCTAGAAAGGTACCACCTTAAGAAACCCTTCATCAGCTCAGTGGTAGTGGTTTGGGGTCTTGGAGTTTAATGAAACACAGTACCACACATTGCAGGCCTAAAGCCTCCATTTTATCAGAGACTTTGTTAAGAAAGCCAAAGATGGGACGATGCTCCAGTGGGCAGGTTCAGCCTGAAGCCTTCTGTGAGCAGTGACCACAAAGCTGCAGCCCCTGAATTAGAGCCTTGGTTCTCCTGCAGCCTGTCAGGTGTAGGGCACTCCTGCTCACACTTGAACTTGGGCACCTGTGCCTGTGGTGGCTGCCTCCCAGTGGGAGCAGAAGAAGCTAAGAGAAGGTGTGGCCTTGTAGTGGGGCTGGCGGTAGTTTGGAAGAAGACCCGTTGTTTTCTTTCTTGTCCTCCTCACGGCAGGAAGAATCGGACTCCTATCCAGCTGAATGACTGGAAAAGCCTTTTGCCTGAGGCACTGGGTCTTGCTTTGAAGCAATGCATTACGAAACAGATAGAACTGCACAAGCAAAAGTATCATTGTTACTTTATCGACTGCTTGAAAGGCTAAGAACTCATAGATTTATAGAATTTGCAGAGCTGGAAGGGACTAATGAGGTTTTGTACCCAACTCTTTCATTCTGTAAAAGAAGAAACATACTTGGTGTGCTGATGTGCTATTGCCTAGGGAAAATGGCAGGACCATGCCCTCTCAGTGCCCGAAGGAGCACAGATAACTATCTCATGGGGGTCCATGGCCTTAAATTTGAATCTTGGTCAGATTTGAATCTCCTGAGCCCATGGTAGAAGGCTTACTGGCAGGTCATTTCTGAATAGTGAGTAAATTCAGTCTGACTGACAGTATTTCACATTTCCTCCAGGATACCAATTAGGGTGTGTCTTACTATACAAATTAGTAGCACGCTGGAGGCTTAAACCAATGCAAATTTATTAGACCCTTGTAATTTCTTTGGATAATGCCCCCCATAATCCAGGATAATCTCCCTAGCAACTTTAATTTCATCTGCTACAGTATTTCCGCTTTGCCATGCAACCTACCTGACACGTGCCAGGAATTGGGATGAAGGCATAGTTAGGGGATCCACTATTCTGCCTACCACAGGCACCCCAAGAGACAGTCCTTATAGCACAGCTTTGACATTTATAGTCTTAACCTTTGAAAAAAAAAAATTTGGTGGGGGGTGGTTCCCTGGCTGGGAGAACCTTTGACAATTTGAAGGGTCTTGGTTTCAACTATCGGAGAGGGATAATCTGTGACATACAATTGTTTGCCATTTTACTACAATGCTACTGTGCCAAAGCTAGTACTGTGCCCGTGAGTGACACTTCCCAGTGTGACATCACAACACTCATTTGATGATGCTCAGATTAGGTCTCACAAAAACCCTTTGAAATTGGTATTATCATTCCAGGATTCTGGTGAGAAAACTTACAAAATTATACGCTATAATGATATTTCCAAATTCAAGGATTATTTACATATTTCCCATAAAAAGGTAAAGGCTTTATGCTTAGTGGAGCCATGCTTCCTTGTACGCTTGCGTCTTTAAAAAACCCTTGGCCACTAGAGGGAGACAAGTCTTTAAAGAAGAACTGAGGTCATTTCTCAGGTCTGTGAGTATGGACAGAGAGAAATGCTGTTAAAAAGTGGTGTCCAAATCGATAGTTTAATGTTTATTTGGGGACGAGTGGGTTAGGGAGGGGAGAAAGGGGAGGGGGTGGGAGAGGAGGAGGGGAAGTTAAATATAAGGTGATGGAAAGAGAAGTCACATTAGGTGGTGAACTTATTATACATCAAGTTGACAATGCACTGTAGAATTGTATGCCTGAAACCTATGTAATCCTTGCTAACAGATGTCATCCCAATAAGTCTAACAATAAAAATGAATTAAAAACAAAACAAAACAAAAACAAAAACAAACAAAAAAAACAAAACAAACAAACAAACAAAAAGTGGTGTCCAGGGCTGACCTAACAGGTAGACAATGCAGACCTCAGTGAACAATTGTCATTATTACCCCATGACTCCCTCCTGCACAGTCACTCATGCCATTCAAAGC